>JAOTBA010000006.1:28774069-28793872 GCA_025629845.1 Erythroxylum squamatum | reverse complement strand
AATTTGATTTTAAGAATATGATATTAATATTTAATATTGATTTCCATTTTTTACTATATTGTAATTATTTATTAATTATATTGGAATAAATATAATTATATATGATAATTAATATAATGTTATATGAATATATAGATAAAATTATAATTAGTATAATGATTTATGAATGTATAAATAATAGATAAATTTTGTCATATCTTACTTATGTAATATATTAGTCTATTTAATCATAATTCTCTATTTATTATATATAAATTCTATACTCTTATATAGAATTGATATATTATATATAATTTCTATAACATATAGAGTGTCATATATAGGAATAGGGCATGGTGACGAATTATAAAAATTGTCGTAGTTTTCGCGATGATTTTTGTATTTGTCGCTAAAGGTCAAGTGAAAACCACATCGTTTTATGAAACTGAAAACCTAATTACCCAAAGAGAGGACACAAATTGAAAACCTCCCTCTCCAAAAGAGTCTCCAGATGCTTCTTAAGTAGGGATGAACCATCGAAGATGATCTTCTTCTCTAAGCTGGTCAAGTTGTCAGGTATGGGTTCCTCTGTCATACTTCTCACCTTTTCTTCTTCTTTTTACCTTTGGTCATTGTTCTGCAATAGGTAGTAATTAGCTTTCTCTTGGAGGAGTCAAAGATCACTCCCATCCCAGGTGAAAGCTAACCTCGAAGTATGAAGTTTCTTGATTCTTTTATACTAATTTAGTGTCTTCTTGCTTAATCCAAATTTCCAGCTAGTAGTTAGAGATCATAGGGTCTTGTTTTGGAGAGACAGCTTCGATCCCCAATCTTCATCGAACGCTTCAGGTAAGTCCGTTCATCTACTTGGATTTCTTGCATGTGTTTTTTGTGTGATTTCTACATCTTATTGATTGCCTACAGTTACCTTCCTGTTTTTGTACTTCGTTCCATTTTGAATTCCATGATTTTAGCTCTCTTCATATCTTATGAGGGAGTTGGGGGATCCAACTCCTACATAGTTGGCCTATTTTTGTTATAATAGTGGCTTTAGAGGAAAGAACACTTAATTCTACATCCCCTAAACATAGTACATACATATTTAACATTCTCAACCTTATCATATGAAGTTGTCTAAGTTAATATATCACAAAATAACATTGCATTGTAACAAATTTGTAGGTTGTGACTTATGTTTGGAGCAGACAACGTATAAAAATACTGATATTATGTGTAATACAAACTTTCTTTTCCTATTTCAATAGATTATAAACTCAACTTCAACCAGTTATATTGACTTATTGATATCCATTAATAATCTTAGAAGTGTGTCAGATGTGAATAGAACATTCAAATAAGAAGTCTTCTATTCTTAAAGATGTTAGATCACTTATTAATCTTTGGCATGTGCTCTAAGTTTTATTTATTTTTAACGGTAAGTGTAAAACATAGAATGTGCTTACGCATGGGATTTTTGGATGGTTAAAAAATTAAGTTCTAATAATCTTTGCTTATGTGAATATTCTGTTAATTGTATATAACTTCATATAAATTTTCATTTCCTTATTAAATTGTACACTCTGCTTCTATATTGATTATATTTATAACTTGCTTTTGTTGCTATTCACTTTTCAGAATAAAACTATTAACATAAATTCATTGCGAAATGTCAACGTAGGGACTAGTTTTCGATGACGAAAATGAGCTCCGATGGGAGGAATGTGGAAAAATTCTCCCTGATGAAAAACAAATCGATGCACAAAAAATCTCCTCGTCAAAGTCTAATCACCCATTACCTTTAATGTTCGATCTTGTTTTTAAGGTTTTTAGTATCATCTAAATTAGCTCTCTTTCTTTATTATTTGTATCTCATTTTTTGTTATGAAGCTATTAGATGAACGTCTGATTGTATATATTATGTGTTATGTAAAACTTCCTCGAATTTTCAAGAGAACATACATGGAAATGGAGGTGACAAGGATGTCCCAATGGTCTATACAAGATTAGGAAAATCTGTTGTTTTGGAATAGTCATCGATTGCAAAAAAACTATGCATGTTCATTGTGGCAATCGAGTCATTCAATCAGGTATGCATGTGTTCAAATTTGGGTGTCTTATACCTCTTAATTTAGCTTTGATTGTTATATACTATTTGTTCCTTAGGTGAAATCTATGGTTCGTGTTCATCTAATTCAGTGATCCAAGCTGCATTTGGGAAGTCATTCACTGTATCTTCTGCTAGTTTAATTAAAGCCAAGAAGTTACTGGAAGAGGGTGGCAGTGAACCAACTCTTAGGGGAAGATCTTTGATTGTTCCAGTTGATGTCTTTCGAACATGCAAGGAGCTTTCTTGGAAATCTAAATATAAGGAACTCCTTCACCTTATCTACCGAGTCTTATGTCACTTAGAATTCAGAAAAAAAAATAATTATTTTTTTCTTTTCAAAGGAATAGGTGTAAAACTTTATTTATTGTTTTGTCTGTAAGAATTGTTTAACTTCTAATTAAAATATTCTATTACTTACCATATATCATTATATTATATTACTCACCACAGATCAATATTTATTGTTTTTTCTATAAGACTCATATATCATTATATTACAAACTTAACGTTAAAACTATTTGAAAATTTTGAGACATCATATAAAATTGTCAAAATCATATAATTTAAAAGATAAAAATAAAAAGTATAAATCTATGCAATATTAATTAATTTTGAGTTTATAGTTTCATAAATTATTGAAATGATTTGTCATTTTAGTGGCTAATTTTTTTTTACACTTAGAATCATTGTCAATAATATTAAATTTGAATTTTCTCAAGTATGATGTTTAATCACAAAATGATCAAATCAAAACTAGTGAATTCATAATTATAAATAAGAGAGTAATTTTGTTATTTACGCTTTTGGCAATGTTTTAAAAAATTTGTCGCCAAAAGTCATGCTTTTTCGTAATGATTTACAAAGCCATAAAAATGCTAAACCGTCGCAGGAGAACAAGCCTTTTACTGCAATTCCAATAAAACATCACAAAGACTTGCATTTAGTGACGATTCTGTAAAACGCTACAAAAATGTAAGCTTTTGGCAACGTTATTCAATCGTCATCAAAAACTAATTTTTAGCAATAATTTTTAAATCGTCACTAAATAAAACGTAGCTAAATGTCACTTTTTGTTGTTGTGGCACAACATGAACTATATAGTTAAACAAATTAATAAAATATTTTTCATCCTAAATTAATTATTTGATATCGTTGAGATTGAATAATAGGGGGGACAACTTCGTCCAAAAGGCAATATTTTGTACCGCTTAATCTAAGTCATTTTTTAGCTTGTAAGTTTTTTCTGTTACTATTAAGGTAAGTAGAGGCAGCCGTCGTTGGGTTAAGCTTTCCCATTTAAGTAAGCTTGATTATCCTCATTTCAAGGCCAGATTATATTTCTTCTTCATCTCCGGGCATGTTCATTATGCGCACACTTGCCCCACCTCTGCCCACTTGATTGATCATTATAGGAATTAGATTGTCGTAGGCGCCAGCCTTTAGCCTCCTTTGTTGACTTTTAATCCCCATTTTTACTCCTTATTTTTTGGTCGGCGTAACTTCTCTTTCTGCAGCTGTACAACCATTCTTCTCAATTCTCATCCTCTTAGCTGTACACCGTCTTCTCTCTCTCTCTTTTTTTTTTTTTTTTTTTAACGGAGTCATGGACACCGTCTTCTCTGAGGCTATGAAAAACGCCAAGGACTCTCATATTCCTGTACCTTACATTATCTCTTTTCTCATTGTACTTGGTTTGTTCTACTTGTTACAATCAGCTATTGCAGTTTTTGTTTCTTTAACTATAGATTAATGCATACAACCGGATGCTCAATAATTTGGTGATTTAAAAAACGCTTCACATTTGTATCTTCTCGCTGATTTTTCTTGGTCTGCATAAGGCTTAATATTTTCATGATTTTTCTTGGTCTGCATATGGCTTAATATTTTCACGTTGCAATTACAGCTTTTGGTGACTCTACGCGCCAAAATTGTCTTCTTTCATTCCTACATTTGGCATACCTCATTCTTTATCAGCATAGTATTTTAGTGAGCTCACAATACATATATTATCGTTAAGAAGTGCAACAGCGTGGTGTAATTACGAAAAATACATCGAAATTATAAATTGTAGTAACAGTAGTATTATCGGATAGGTGAATTAATTGGCCAATTTAATTCATAGCTTAAATTTTTATTGAGATGTTATTGGTTTGTTAGATTGACGAGTACCACTTAATTTAAAGGATATAAATTTATCAAATTAATTCGGTTACATTATTTTAACAATAATTCGTCAATAAATAAAAAACCCAACCCAAACTATTGGCGACGGCAGTTTCTAATTCGATGTGTGCATGCCGAGTAAAATGATGTCTTTGTTTTGTACTCAATTGTCAAAACAAAAGGACAGCCACCATAGCACTAGTCCACCTGTGTTTCTCGAACAGCATGACCTAACACTAGGTGCATCATGCATGTTGTTACAAAAGGACAGCCACCATAGCACTAGTCCACCTGTGTTTCTCGAACAGCATGACCTAACACTAGGTGCATCACGCATGTTGATTTCATTTAACAACTTTTATACCCATGACTTGAATCACGTTGTCGGTAGACAAATAGTTTGCACATGCACGAAAAAAACTACATTTAGATGTATCGGCGTTGTGAAAAATTACTATCTTAAGTTAAAAATTTCTTCTTTACTGTACAGTACGACACTGTAATCTGATTATGGGATTAACACCTTTTTTATCAGCTTCTGTGTACTCTAACGCTTCATTTGGTTACTATCTCTAATATATAGAGATGGAACGAGACGAAAATTTGTATACGGAACAGAACAAAAAATAGAGACAGTGAGGTGTTTGGTTACGATAGACAAAGTAGAAAAAACTATCTCCGTCTCGATGACAGAAATGTGTTTGATTGCAGTGGATAGAAAAAAAAACAATATTAATGACGAAAATGCCAATGCAGTACAACATGATTGGAAAGATATAATTCATTGATTATTTTAAAACGAATGATTTGAATTAATAAAAAAGTTAACAAATAATAACAATAACAATAACAATAAGAAATTAATTTCGTATAATAATAATAATGATAGGAGAAGAAGAAAATTAATAATAATAAAGAATTTAATAATCACAATAATAATAAGAAAATTAATTATGAATAATAATGATAATAAAAATAATAATAAGAAAATTAAGTTTGTATAATAATAATAATAATAATAATAATAATAATAATAATAATAGCAACAACAACAATAATAATAAGTACACAATTTATAATAATAATTAATAATAACAGCAATAGCAATAATTAATAATAATAATAATTATTATTATTATTATTATTATTATTACAAAATTTATAATAATAATTAATAATAATATCAATAATTAATAATAATAATAATAAGATAATTAATTTTGTATAATAAAATTAATAATCATAATAATCATAATAGGTATAAAATTTATAATAATAACAACAACAACAATAACAACAATAACAATAATAATAATAATAATATAATTAATTTTGTATAATAAAATTAATAATAATAATGATAATAATAATAATTAATTAATGATGATGATGATGACGACGACGACGACGACGACGACGATAATAATAATAATAAGTTTAAAATTTATAATAAATAATAATAATGATGATGATGATGATGAGTTTAATAATATAATTAAGAATAAAAAATTGTTTATGTGGAGGGAGAGGTATTTTTAATATTTCCTTATGTGTTTTGTTTTTGTCCTTAGGACAAGAAATATTGTACCGCAGTTTTGGAAGAAACAAAAATTTCTGTCCTTATCCTCTGAAGACGGAACAAAAATAGATGAGAACAGCAAGCAAACACTACGGGGCACAGAACTTTTATGTCCCTGTCATCGTCTCCACCCATAAGAACATGAACCAAACACTACGTAATGGTGCTCGAGCCTTTCTTCAAAGTGTGCAGTTTATGACAAAAAAGAGAGCATTGTGATAGCTGGGAGCTAATCGTGCGATTAAGGGTGAAAGATATTAACGTTAATATCTTAAATTGATCTTATTGTAAATATCTATTAATCTCCTTGATTATCTCCTTTAGCCTTGTATAGAACCAACGGCTCCAAAATCCCTCATTCTTCTCCTCAATTCATGTATAGCCTAAAGATAACCTCTTCAACGTTGTTGTAACTCTCTTTTTAAGGTTTCGAATAACACAGTAGAAAATAGCTTCCATTCTATATTACTTTCTTCACAGGATCTGTAGTGATATTGACCTAAATTAGAAAAATCCTTCAAGTTACTCAAGGATCATCTTTAAAATCTCTTAATCGTATACCACAAGTTTATAATAGTAAGGCCAAGACTTCAAAAACATTCCTTGAATGCCAATCCATAAAACTATACAGGTATGATGGAGATAGGCACATGACAAACATCAATCTTCAGACATTCATCTTAAGTTTCCTTACATAGGTCTAAATAAAGCAAATTCACAAAAATCTAGGGAAACTTACATTTATTTTAATCAAGCATGCCTGTTTGGTACATGTAGATGATTTGACATGAATCATCCTTTGGAAGATTCCTTAATAATATTTCCCATGGAGTATAACTATTGTATAGAATCTTTGGCTACATATAGGAAGATGAATCATCGCTTAATCTATAATAACTCTATATCTAGTGAGTATAGTAACATAGGATCGGCTACTTCTAACTAAACAAAATAACTTTGTACCTTATAGGCATACCAAAAAACTATCTCCTTCCCAAATAACAATTAGGTGTCCCTTTCTTGTATTATATGAACCTAGCTCAGTTAGGTCTAGTAAGAGGCTTCATCACTGAAGCTCTTTTTTGGATTCCATGCTTAGGGACTTGGACAAAAACTTCAAAGCATACATAAATCCTAATATGCAACAAAAATTGGGTTTAAGAAGATCATGAAGAAGTTCCACATTCCTAAATAAATCAAGTATTCAAATTAAGATGAGCACATGTGTTACCCTAGGCTTGGGGAGGTATGATTTTGTTACGATTCTTTGAAGTGTGGACTATGACTTCCTCTCTACTTTTCCCATAATCCATTAGATACTTAATACTATAGACATAAGTCCTAGCCAATTAATTATATATTTTTGGAGTATGATGGTTTGATTCATCATTGTCTAACATATTTGGGAGGTGACTGATACACTCATATTTTCATATATCTTTAGGACTTAATTTAGAGTCATTTACATTCATTTTACATTCATCTATAGCTAGTTTATCATGTTTTAGCATTATTCGGGTTTCGTTGATGTAAAATGCATAAATGAAACAAATAGACTCGAATTGCACTGTTTTTAGATTTCTGGCAGACTTGACCTCTAGTAATTGTGGAATTTTTATCTCGAAATTGGTTTAGCCAAAAATTCTGAAATTTCATATTTAAAATTTTGACTCATTGATGGATTTTTTAAGACTAATTGCAGATTTTTCTGAGTTAGAATTCAGGAGAAATAAATTTTTAAAAGTTGCGTCAGATTCTGGATCGCTAGAATGCCCTTTTGACAATCTTTCAATCATAACTTTTGACTCAGATTGTGGAATTCAGTGATTCAAGTCTCAGATTGAAGTTGACTCAAAGGCAAAGCTACTGATAAAATTTGAGCTCATAAATCATCACCGTTTGGTTTTTATGCACTGTCGAAATTGACCCTGAAAAATTAGCAGAAACGTGTTTCATTGTTTGTCTCTAAATTAGGTCAGCCACCTCATCATTGTGAGGGATATAAAACACGACTTTTGTCTCTAGGTTTAGGTCAGCCTCCTTTGGGTAGTTCTCTCATATCCTAACTGAAGTCCTCTATCAAATTCTAGCCAAAATTCTTCTTCTCTTCTTTTCTATTTTAGACGCAAATTCCTTGGAGAATTGGGTGGTAACCAAATTGTACAAGGTACCGCCCAATTCTCCAAGGTATGTGCGGCTAAACATTTAATTCAATTGTAAAGGGTATTACCTTTCGAACCGATTTTAATTTATGAGGATTTAATCTTAATCGATTCTTGTGTTCGTGTGTTGCAAACATGTGTTTGAATTCTGATCCTTTAATGGCTAATTTGAACTCGTAAATCTTAAAATCCAGAATTAAGGTTTATAAGGGATTTTTGGACGCTATTTGATTAGTTGATGGTAGTAGTTGCCAAATTAATTGATTTATAGCTAGGTTGTTGATAGTAGTTGTCAAACCTATCCTGAGAGAATTTGAACTTTGTCTTGAACTGATGATAGTAGTTATCGAGTTTTCCAAGGCAAGATCATTAAACCAACTAACGTAATGCTCGTACACAACTTAGATGGATTAGTAGTTATGAACCCTATGATTGTTTACGAAGATATGTTTACTTAGTAATTAAGAAGCATAAAATCAGTAAGTTGGTGATCCATGATTTTGCACACACAGTACATAAATAATTCCTAGAGTTCGATGAATGAATTAATTGGTTTCATTGGTGAAATCCTTTGCAATTGAAATTTCCGTAATTCAGTTTTTATCTTAATCTTTCAATTTTGATTTCTGCCGAATTTTGATTTAATATTTGTTTAAGTTTGTGTTCTTTAAATTCTGAATTGTCGAGATCAAAATCCCCCCCCCCCAATCACTTATTTTCGTGCATTGGTTTGAGTTCAATTTAGTTGATTTCGTTTACATCAAATCTGATTCTATTCGCGTCAGATTATCTTTTGATTTCTGTTTTCTGTTAACTATTTCTGTTTTCTGGTTTAGTTAGTAGTTTGCATTCGATACTTAATCATTTAGGTTAGATTGCCTTTTAGATATTAAATTTTTGTTTCGTTTCTGTATTTGTGTTGGTTTTCGTGAAAGAAATTTTGTTGACAAGTTTGATGATAGTTAGCATTCCATTATCAGATCTTTAAGGGAATGATCCCTACTCCTATATACTACTTGTTATTTGTGTAGGGTTAATTTGCAAGGGTAACGATACCTTGTCAGTGACTCTACTTCGAGTTATTCAAATTCATGAACCAATACAAGCCTGTGGGGATCAAAAGTGGATGGTACAACATAAACGCAAGGATTTGGTTTTAATTGCTAAATACTCCTAAATGTTTAAGTGATTGGAAGGCAAAAGTTGTTTTCATATCAAATAAAACATGTTTATAGATTTTTAACGTTATTTGAAGGGGTATAGAAGAGAATATTTTCAAGTGGGATAGGAACTTCATTATCGTTTTTAAAAAAAATTGATTCAAGTTACTGCTAGATACTTTATAAAGCTTAAATATTATGGTTTTTATCAAATCTTTCTTACTTATCACTATAAAGTGTTTGGTTCTGCTCTAATGCTAAAGAGAATATTAAACATCATCTATGTAAATAATGCAGAATTCATAATAAGGGTAAAGCTCCTTACTAAAGAAAGGATAAACACTTCCATATTAATGATATTGCGAGATGTTGAGTTATATCACTTTCAAGATTCACTGTTAAGTTCAATAGAGTTTATTCTTGACACACGTCCTATATCATTTGATTGTTACCCAAACTTGACAATTATTAGAGCCAAATGCTTATAGAGAGGGTAAAGATCTAGTATTTGAATTTGTTTATTTGAGATTATTGGTTTCGTTCCACAGAGGAAACATGGCCCTAGTAGTTTAAGCCAAGTAGTTTAACCTACTAGAAAGATTGATATTATTAAGGAAATAGATTTCTTTACGAGATCTAAATCTACCTTTAGTGCATCTGCCTCTAATATCAATAAGAGTCTCATAAACAATGATGAAATAATAACTGAAAACTTTGAAAAGTCGATTGATAATTAGGAAATCCTTAAAGCTCAGAAAGACCAAATTTATTAACAATTAAAGTTCAAACTCTTCCAAAAAATGGATTACTCTATCCAAATATAAGCATGTGATATTTCTCTCTTAAATCCCTTTGACACCATCCACCTATTGACTCCAGGCTCAAAGAAAAAACATAAAGATAAAATTTTCAGATTCATTCATATAAGATTAGTGTAAATAAGAGTAAAACCCCTTACTAAAGAAAGGTCATACACTTCCTTAGTAATGGTCGATCTACCTACCACCTTTCTAATAGAATCATGAGAGACATCCTACAGATGAAGAAACCAATAGTGGAGTGGCATCAAATCATATGGCATAAGAAAATCCCTCCTAAAACTTCTTTTCTCTTATAGCGTGCCATACAAAATTGACTCAACACTGCAAATCACCTTAAATATTTAAGAACTAACACATCCTGTCGTTTTTGTTCAATAGTGGAAGAAACTAGGGATCATTTATTCTTTATGTGTGAGATGACCAACTGAATAAGGGAAGTTATCAAACTTCACTACATATGGCCCTCTTAAGATCATGCGTTTTCTAATGCTATTCATTGGCTCTCCTCTCAAAGATATATTCCCAAGCTCATCCACATAACAACTGTTTGTATGACTGTACAAACCATATGGAAAGAGCAGAATTTAAGATGTTTTAACTCGAAGCACAAATCCATCATAATCCTCATCTCGAACACTATGGCAAACATCTGTGAACTTGTCATGTTGGAAGGAGTAACTTGAAGATCCAACTTCTGTACTTAGCTTACTATCACAAAGGTTTGCTTTAGACTCAAACTTTTACCACAAGTCATGCCCACCTTTGCATGGTAATCCCGCTTCGGTCTACTTAAGCAAGATTCAGCCACACGTGAATGTTGCCAAATAATTTTGTCAGCCCTCGAACACCTCACGTGCATCTCACACGTAAAATAACACAAGTGTATAACAGAGTAAAGAAAGCAACAAGAGATATACAGCTGAAGCTAATCTTTCATTAAGTCTCAACAAAATGTTAACAAAAGATACAAGTACCTCCTTCTCGAAGCACTTACAAGGAACTCCCTACTCGAACCTATAACGCCCCATATTAGGGGTTAGAATATTGAGGAATTAGCAGTGCATAGTATGCTTTGCATATTTGATTATTCACTTATATATGCATATGTATTTTTTCCACATACAAATAATTGTACATACATTTATTGACATTTTCGGGTATAATTAGTTTTAGAATTTCGATTCAAATGAGATTTATGGTTTTTAGGTGTCGAAAATTTACTTAGAGATTTTTATGATTATTTCAAAATTTTTGGTAAATTTTAGGAATTTCTGAATTAGGGTATTTATGGACTAGGAAAATATTGGAAATGGACTAATGGTAGTGAGACATGTGTCAATTTTAGTTGGTGACACATGTATTACATGCAAAGAGGATACGTGGGTTAAGTTTGAGAGCACTGTAGCTATTGTTGCTTTTCATTGTCATATTATTCACCAACGAAAACACTGGTTATTAGACTCTCTTTTTGTTTCACGCAACACCAAAGCATCAGTTCGGTAATTTCTGTGCATTTGATTCACTCTTACTACTGGGAATAGCTGAATCAAGTAAGTAACTCTAATGATGTTTTACGGTAT
Organism: Erythroxylum squamatum; assembly: GCA_025629845.1. Classification (NCBI taxonomy): domain Eukaryota; kingdom Viridiplantae; phylum Streptophyta; class Magnoliopsida; order Malpighiales; family Erythroxylaceae; genus Erythroxylum; species Erythroxylum squamatum. Next base: position 28,782,321 of record JAOTBA010000006.1, on the reverse strand, counting down.
AAATATATACATGCATGAAGAGTTTAAGCAGTATAGTTTCGGTGAAAGAAATATGCATGAATGAGAATTGGATTTATGATATTGGATATGAACCTTGGAATTTCGATTTGTTTTATGTTATTGAGCTAAAATGAAGTTAGATTGGAGTGTCATTTGTGTTAAAGTAAGTGAAAGCATAGAGGAAAGTGAAATGAAAAATGTCAGAGGAAAGATAGAAATTTACAGTAGTGAGAGAAAGCTTGTGTAAGGTTTCAGTTTTCATGAATTATCATGTAAACTTGCACTTGAATTGTTTTAAGATTGTACTAGAGTAGAAAGTCTAGAATTTGTGATGTGGGGTTGAAGAAAACAAGTGAAAGAGGTTGTTTGGTGAAGAAGAGAAGAAGATCGCAACTTCGCTGCTAAGGGTCGCACGGTCACGACTTCGCCAATGAGGTCGCAGGTCGCGATCGTGCAGCGTTTTTCTGGAAAAATGATTGTTTTTGAACATCTATCATTAAATTTGATATAACTTCTTCTCCTGACATCTAAATGATTTGATTCTTAAACCAATAGATTCATAACTCATTGTTCTACCTCTCCATAAAAATTGGTAGCCTTCTGAATTGTTTTTGAAAAAGATTGATTGAATGAAAGTGAGGGAATCTGTCGGAATAGTATGAACTGGAACATTTTAGTGAACATACTTTGGTATTTTGATTATATCTTGATATGTAGAGCTCCGAATGAGATGATTATTGATTCTGATTAAACTAGAGTCATGAGGCTACAACTTTTCTGAAGAGGCCAAATTGTAATTCTGGTTCTAAGAATTCAAAAATCTATTTTGAATTTGAGTTAAGAATTCGGTTGTAGTTTTAGAACAGTCAAAAATCTTTTGAGTATAACTTTTAGTATATTAAATCAAATTGTATGATCTTAGAATCATTGGAAACCTAAGACAAAGGGGAGAAATTGTCTAGAAGGAAGTGTTACTTAAATATTCTATTTTCTTGACCTAAATAATCATGCAAAGTAGACCCGAAAGTCTGTTTTGAGGAAAAAGCACAAATAGTGAATGAATGTATGAATTCTGGAACTTTTGGAAAACAATTGATGTTTACATCAGTTTGGTAAGGAGATTTACTCGGGGATATGTCATTGATTATGCATGTTACATGATGCATTTATAATAATGCTTATTTAGTTGCATGAACAATTTGGTAATATGAAATTGTGTTTGATTGTATATAGAAGAGCAAGTAGAGTGGCCATCTCCAGATATTGCCAGAATTTCAAGGCATTAAATGAAAGGGAGTGACTATCAGTAATCTCTAGGACACTCATACCTTACTTTGTTTTACTTAGTACTGAATTGATTTGGATTTATGTTAATTGTGTTCTAAATTCCGAACAATGATTATTCGAGATGTTTGATGCATGTGAACATGATTGACTAATTATTTTTGTACATAAAATGAACTTTTTTTGTTTTGGAAACTGTTGAGTCTTAGTTATGGGTAAATAGGCATGCCTAGAAGGGTTTGCAGCTGCTTCTGTGACACTTCAGTGTCTTCTGTTATTGACACTTCGGTGTTTTCTATATTGACACTTCGGTGTCTCCTGTATTGACACTTCGGTGTCTCCTGTGACACTTCGGTGTCTTCTGTTATTGACACTTCGGTGTCTCCTGTATCGAGACTTAAGTCTCTCTTGATATATGATGCCATTTATAGTTTTTTCTGTATAAGTCCTGTTACCCACTTGTGTTCATGGATTTATAGTCTAATTCGTTTTGTATTTTGATCTATGATAAGTTTTGATACAAAGCAAAACTAAAAATTTAATCTGATGGGTTAACACCCTATTCTTATAATCTGTTCTGTATTCTGTATGTTCAGTTTTGTTATTGAAATTCATTATGTATGAGATGCTTATGCTATAACATGTTGCATTATTAGTTGTTGTTACACATAGTTTAGTTATTACTTACTAAGCTATATGCTTAGCACGGTGGATTTGCCCCATGTAGATTCGGAGAAAAGACTGGGACAAGGCTACCGCAATGGCCAAAGAAGATTGAGTTTTGTTTGTCAAAATGTGTATTTAAGTTTGTTTTTGAGTTTTATATGTTAAATGAAACAGTTTGAATTTTTTGAAGGTTTGTAATAGCCTTAGTACTGGTTGGTCTTTGAATTCATGTTATGTAGTGTGATAAGCACGGTGTGAATGTTATGTAATGTATGTTTCCTTGAGACTCTGGAAATGCATGTATGAAATGTTTCGTATGATTTGGATTTTTTTCGGTTATATATATTTGTGTGGCACTCGCATATCCTCTTGGGGGGTATGGGGTGTCGCAGAACTCCTTATAATGAGAACCACTCCCCCTACCCCCAAAAAGTCTCAACTCTCAAAGCTCTCTCCTCTGAGTGATTTCTCTCAATGAGTAAATGACTCAATGATTGAATTCCTAGCTTTAAACTCTAATGAGCTATTTATAGGCTCCTCTTTCTTGGAAAGCAAGTTCAAGATCTTTATAGATCTCCACAATCCTAGTTAATCCTATCAATTAAAGATTACACTTCATTATACCGACCAATGGGAAGACATCCCCTTTCCCTTAGGACTCTTCTAATTGGATACGTTACATCAAAATCTAATCAAATACAGATTACATGCCAATTTGGAAGATTGCATTCATATCCTTGAAGATCTCTGCTATCTTCAGATGATTCTTCCACATGGTTTTTATCTCTTAGATTTGAGGAATCTCTAATGTGATCTTCAAGTTGATCTCGCCACGTCATCATGTGGCACATCACCCATAGTTGCCACGTTACTGCTGAAGTGTTTTCTAAGTCACCAAGACCTATCCTCACATAGGTCCATCAATGCACGCCCATAAACAAGCTCATCTTCCATGATCAAGTTCACTCATGGTGTTGTTTTGTCGCTCCATGACTAAGTACAATTCACAATCCAAGTTAGTATAAAACCTCACATATTTTATATAACTTTGACCTATCTCACTGAAGTCAAGTGCTTATGTGTCTTTCCTCGCTCGCATGCCTTCGCGCACCCTCGGGTCTCGCATGACTTAGTTTGTCAACTCCATGCGGCCTCACATCCGAATCTCACGTCTCGTCGAATATTTCTGCCAATGCGTGCCAATATGTGACCATGCATATCGAATCTCGCTTACTCTCGAGATCTTTGCTGATACTTCCTGTATCCCTCGCCTATTTTGCAAGTTCCTCGGGTTTTGCTCGCCTACTCGCAAGACTTTGCCTTATTCCCTCGTCAACATTCCTTCTTCGTGCCGACCTGCGTGCCAAGCATTGGCCAAGGCTTGCCAACACTCACACAATCCCGCAGTCTGGACGTAGGGATTTAACACTTACCATGCTCTTTAAAATTATATTATGAGTAAAGAAACATATTTAAGCTTTTACGTGTAGAAGGGTACCCCTACATACTTTTTTTTGTATTTCAATTCTTTATTAATGAATTCTCCTTTATTTTTTCTTAAAAAAACTAGGTAAAATGCCTATTTAGTTTTTGAGAGCAATGTAACTGGAATGTCTAAGTACAGTACCTTTAATATGCTTTAACAAATAATAATGGTTGTTAATGCTTATAAAACCCAATTAGGAACATTTGATCGTCCTATAATTGAGCTTTTGATAGTCGAAGTTTTTGGAAAATTGAAAGGTTGATGGGATTACCATTTGACTAAATCTTAAAAAATAGATATCCTCAAAGCCATTAGAGTCAATGAAAAAGGTAAGACCATTTAGATGAGAATAGTGAGCTAATCAAAGATGTTGTCCCAACTTTGATATTAGCAATCTCTTCACATTCCATAGGAGATCCCTCATATTTGAAAGATTAAAAAAAAAGTTATTATCCAATCTTAGGTGAAAAAAGCTTTTTGATTTTGAATGGTACTAAGATGCATTTTTAACAAAAGTCATGTCGAGAGAAGATTCAAACCAACCCTTTTGGAAGGAGAAGTTCTTAGTAGGACTTCATCCTCTATTAGGTGAGAATGTGAGAATTCCTCCTCTATTAGAGAAAGCCACAACGATCAAATTCCTTATAATATATTGACTTATGGGGTGCTTATTAGTTAAATTCTAAAAGAAAGATTTAAACATTTCTAGAATATGAAACTATAAAGACAATTGAAAAATGAGACGTTCAAAACAAAGACATTGATCTTTTGTTTGTAAAATTGCTCTAAATCTTTGTTCATTTGTAGGGATTTGTTTTTCATCAAAATATTTTTAATAGGGAAAATATATAATGTGTTGTTTTCTATTTCAAAAGGCATCAGGTAAATCAATATAAATTTCTCTTTTAATAGTTTCCTATAAATTTTTAATTCTTGATTTTTTTTGTCCTACAATTGTTTTTTTTTCTATCCTTTCAGGTCACTATATCTTTCTTCAATTATGGAAATTATTTTTAATTTACATTTATTATACAATTCAATTGGTTTCTGTAAATTGAATGGGCTTTGATTAGATTAATACACCTAGTTTTGGATTTTTCTATGAAGGGAAAGCAAAGTTTTTTGTTATTGATTTTTGTTGAAATGTTGTTGTAGCTCACTATGTTAACAGTTATAAGCTTTATGAAACGTGTTCCTAAGATGACTATGTGGTGTATAACCTCTACAATCATAAAGGAAGTTTTGACTGAGAACTCACTTTGGCAAATATAAGTACCAATTTTGTAATGTATTCTAAGTTTTAAGTTGTTGGCGGCTTTAAGGCTTTCTTGGCTTTTTCTAACAACTTTGTGGGGATTATTCCTTGTTTAAGACAATTTAAAGCAGCTCATATGTCAAAAAGGGCATTTATTTCAATTTGAAAATTTTCGTTAATCCTAAGGGTTATCCTTATTAAATATTTTTTGGATGTTATTTGGTTAAGTATGAACAGGAAGTCTTCGAGTAAATTTTCAGCATTGTTAAGCTCAAAATGTTCATTATCCCATCATCCGAATCATAATATTCCCTATTAATTTATTGAAGCAAGGTTTTGATTGTTTCACTATCTTCCTTTTGTTTTTTTTAGTATCTTCAATTCTTTATTGATCATTACAATTTCTTGGAATAAGTTAGACAGTGTAGTTTCTAAGCATCTATTTTTCTTGGCTTTCTCTAATATGTTTGTCAAATTATAAGTAGAGGAGGATGTTGAAGGTAGGTTTTGACTAGGGTTTTAAATGACTGTTGTAGTTTCATCAAGTATTCCTTTTATAGCTTGGGGTCAGGGTTATGGTTTATAACTTCTAAGAGGAATTTTTAATCTTTTGTTAGTACATTAATTTGTTTTCCTATTTCCAATTGGCCATTGTCTAATGTTTCATCACTACTTGTTAAGCTATTGGTTTTTAAACCTCAGGTTTCATTATCAAACTCCCCGTTAGAATAATCATCAGTGATTTCACTATTAAAAATCATTAAGGCTTGGATTTTGTCTAATACTTCTTGTTCTAATTCTAAGCTTTGAAGTTTTTTTATTGAATCTATAGTACCTAGTTGTGTGACCTTTTATATTGCACCTATAATATATTATGTTTCTAAATTTTGTTGTAAAATTAAGGGAAGCTTTAGAGTTTGTTCACATATTTCATATCTGGTTCGGGTTTTTTATACGAAATTTTATTTTTTATAAGGGAATCAACTATTTTTTATGGGGCTTTGCTACAGTCTCTACAAGGTTTTTTATTAATGTTGTAGGAAATATCAAATTATTGACAAAAGGTTTCTAAATCTTTTTTGGTTTTGGACATCTCATTTTTCAATTGTCTTTAGAGTTTTATATCCTAGCAAAGCCAATTCTTCTTTCTGAGTGTAATAATAAGCTCACTGTAAGTCAATATTTGCTATTGTTTCCCACTTTCTCACCAAATAGAAGAGGAAGTCCTATTAAAAACTTCTCCGTCTAAAAGGATGTGATATTTGTTTTTTACTTTAATATTTGTGTTGATATTTTCCTTGAATATTATAAACTATAGTGGATGGCTCTACTGCCCGTCAAGTTATAGGATTCAAGATTTGCTTTATTTTCCTTTATCATATCTACTTTGATTTTCTCTTATTTGTTATTATTTTAATGCTTTATTCTTTTCATGTTTTATTTTAGATATGTGAAGAAATTTGTTAAAATTCTACAAAAAGAGATAAGCATCTTTAGAGAAGAACAAATAAGATCATAGATTCTCTAGAGCAAGACCAGTCTGAGATAACAACGTTACACTTACTAGATGGGTTAGATCTAGTCAAAGGTCTAATAGCAAGACTTGATTTAGATCTTGTAAAGAAATCCATTTCTTTAATATTATTAGTTTCCCTAGTTATAAGTAAGCTAAACCAACGGACTTACAGGCCACTCTTTGGCTTAAACTACCAGGACCACCTACCCTTAGTGGACAACAACTAATAAACTCAAATAAACATATTCAAATACCATATCCTTACCCTCTCCAAAAGCAACTTGGTTTTGGAGATCCAATCTCTTCCTCTAGACCATTTTTACTATTCCATTTGGATAGTATGAGTGGAATGTGATTCCTTTTAAGCTAAAGAATGCATCATCTAAATTTAGAGGGTAATGAATGAGATATTTGCTCTTATCTAATTTTTGCATTGATTATATTGATGATGTCTTAATATTCTCCTCAACGCTAGAGCATCATTTTAATCACATCAAGACTTTCTTCTGTGTGATTAGGAAAAATGGATTAGTGGTGCCAAAAATAAAATTTAGCCTTTTTCAAACTAAGGTTAGGTTTCTAGGATACTATATCCATGATAACACAATTATACCCATTAAGAGAACCTTAAAGTTTAGCAGCAAATTTCCCAATGAAATACTTTATAAAAGACAATTGTAAAGATTTTTAGGTAGCCTAAATTATGTTATGGATTTTCATCCAAACCTAAATTGTTGGGACCCGATCTTGGGACCGGACCCCAACCGGGAAAACGCAATGAAAACGAAAAACGAATGACTAACAAAGAACGGATCGTCACAAACAATAACGGATCCGACTCAAGTTTGAAGTGGAAACATCACGCGACACCGGAAGTCATAAAGCGGAATCTAAATCGCATCAAAGGTCATGAAGCGGAAACGAAGGGTGAACGAAAATGAAAGCAAATCGAATTGAATCGAACTGAAACATAATCCGACATCCGAAAGCGAAACTTAAGAAAAGCGTCGCGTTGGAAACCCTAAGACTACTTTCGGTCTAAACCAACCCAAATCGGTATAAAATTTTTTTTCTTTCTTTTTCATTCTAATCATCCTTATTCAATCTATATTCAAATCAAAACTCAATTCTTCTTCATTATACAATATCCCAATATTCCATCTTTATAAACGTTATTCTTATTCTTATTCTTTACTCAAACATTATTTAACGAAAATCGGGCAGCATAACGGCTGTATTTTGCAAAACCCAAAAATCTGCAAATCAAAATCACACACTTCTATAATCACATCCAACCATAACAACCATCATCGGACCTCCTGTCCGGAATTCCAACATAAACAAACACACATCTAGACCTAACACTTCAATAATTCTTAATCATAATCAGAAACATCCATATTCAAATCCAATCCAAACGCAAACCAATCGAAGTCATATACAATCGCAAACCATAAACCATAATCATACACAATTTATATCAATCCCATATACATACCCATATGACATATCCATGTACAAGTCATAACTCATTACCATCAAGAATTTAACGCTTACAAACCTTCATGGCATTTCAAGCCATATACAAAACCAAAGCCAAATACATAAAACTCAAAACAAACGAAATCGAACAAAAGCCTTGACTTCCTTTCATCCGATCTCCTGCTCGAAACCTGGAGATGGGGGTGAAAGGGGGTGAGCTTGACAGCTCGTGGATAACATATTTATAAATTGAACAATAAGCAAAAATCATTTTTTTTCAAAACTTTTGCCATTTTTCAAACGTTTCACAGTAGCAAATTTTTTTCAAAAAACTTATTTCTCAAAACTTTCAACTTTTCAAAATCAATCATAAACAACTCCCAAAATTTCATCATTTCTCAAAATTCTCAAAGTTTCACAAATCATAAACAAAATCGAAACCATGAATGCACCACATATAAATGCATCAAATTATAAACAAATCAGAAATCACATAACATTTCAGAATGGTTTGGTTTCGGTCCAAACGGAACGTACTGCACAGTCCCGCATAGCGGTCCTGT
>JAOTBA010000006.1:28742848-28764854 GCA_025629845.1 Erythroxylum squamatum | reverse complement strand
GTGGATTAGGCCCAAATCAGTCTATGGGGTGAGACTGATCGATCGGCCCGGGAGATTGGACTTGGGCCCGATATATCTGGCCCGACCAGATACCATTAGAGGTTGAATATATGTGCGGCTATGGTAGTTATGTGAACTAATTTCAGAAGTAGTTTAAGGGAAATAATAAGAAAAGGGAAATAATAAGAAGAGCATTAAATTACACACTAAGGTACAAATTTATGATTCATGCCTTATTTTGTTTTTATTTATTTACCATATTATAGAATTTAAGTGATCCTGACTTTCAAAAAATCAAATGAAAAGATTTATTATTATTCTGTTGTACACAAGATTAGATCCTACTTTAATTTCTTAACAATCTGTGACATTTGTTAATATCTCTTTCCTGAAGGTCACTTTGTTTAGGTTTCATAAGTAAACCCCTAAATTGTGTGTCCTTTAGGTTAATAAATGATTGGCTACAATATACTAGGAATTGTTTACTTGTCTTTGAGGATTGTTAGTAACTGGAAATTGAGTTTAGTCTTAGAGAAAGCGTAAAATTTGGATTTGGGTATAATGTTCTTGATTTCTTTATCATTTATAATTTGAAGAATTTGGTGTTCATGTTTCTGAGATATTAATGGTTTGATACCTTAAGGCCTTTAGACTTGAATACAATTGTTTTGTAGTTTGATTAATTTACTCGGAGATGTTGCTCGTATACCAGGAATCTATTATCTTAGTAAATTCTAATTTAAAAGACACCCTTTTTCCCCCTCTTAAACTAGCAAGACTATTATGGATTTCATTCTAAGTATGAAGACACAAGGTTTGTAGGGATTTTGAATGCATTCCATTGTCAAGTTGTTTACTTATTTATACTGAATGATATAACAAACTCACAAATATTTGAGTATAAAGGAGATTATAGAGAGATATACAAAATCTAGTTTAACAAAGTTATCCAGTAGTAAATTTAATAGCATCTAAGTTGGTTTTAACCAACATTTGACTTAGTCACTTATTATTAAGTTGTTGGAGAGATATTCTCCTTAATATTAGGTTGTTGGAGAGATATTCTCCTTAATACCCTCTTGTAAACTTGGAGAGCTATTGTAGACGGTAAGTTTAGATCGTAAGTGAGAAAAATATTTGGTAGATAGTGCCTTTGTAAGAATGTTAGCATATTGATCCACTGAAGCAACATAAGAGACACATAGGTCACCCTGCTCAACCTTTTCATGAATAAAATGATAATCAATTTGGATGTGTTTTGAACGCTTGTGAAAAACAAGATTAGAAGTCATAAACTTTACACTTAAATTTTCATAAAATAAAATAGGTGACTTGGGTAAAGGAGCACAAAGCTCACAAAGAAGTTGTTAGACCTAAATCAATTCCATTGTAGCTGACACAATAGCTCTATATTTAGCCTCAGTATGAGACCGAGCAACCACCCGTTGTTTTGTGGAAGACCAGCTAACAATGTTGCCTCTAAAATATACACAATAACCATGAGTAGATCTCCTAGTGTCTGGATCGCCAGCCCAGTAATCCCTGCGACTATTGTATATAGACAATTTTAAAGAGATTGTTGTTCAAAAAAGCATTAGTAACACCAAAGTAAGAGACCATCCTTTCGATACAGCAAGAGATAAAAACAAGTCATATTGTAGTTGGCTTGACTACAAGACTAAAGGTCTCAAAGATGCCTTCCTGTTAATGATAGTCGAACACCATAAGCCAAGCCTTACATAGTTCAAGAAAACCATCTACATGCTTTTTTATACGATATACCCATTTGCTTATCAAGATATTGACATTAAGAGGTCAAGGAACCAAAGTCTAAGTTTTATTTTCATAAGAGCATGATACTCTATTTCCATAGTGGTGATTGATTGGCTTTAGAGAAACATGAGGGTTCTTAGTCAACATCAGGAAAAGGGGGTAGTGGATATCTTGATATAGTAAGAGCCCTTTAATCAAAGTTCACTTTGGTTTTGAGGGAGCGTATTTGAGCTTGGGTAGTTATAGGATGTGATTTGATATCTGAAGGAGGTAAATGATTGAGTTGTGGCAGTGGTGGGGATGGGGAAGAGAAAGCAGTGGAAACGTGATCATTAGAGGTATTATTGTTGTCATTGTTAGCTAGCATGTTAAATGAAAAGCTATGGTGCATACTTGTATTATCATGAGGTGAGGTCTCTAATAAAGGAGTGAAAAAATGAGACAAATTAGGAGACATGGGAGGTGAAGTGTCACATACTGAGGAAAAATGGGAGTTTGGCTCATTAATTGATGAATTAATAAAAGAAAGCATGGGAGATGGTTAAGACTTTGTGGCCAACTGTAACAGTGAAAGAGGTAGGGACATGGTAGGAGTATTTAGATGATTAATATATTATGCCCCAGCTAACTGTAAATATGGAAATTTCTCTTCATCAAAGACAACATGACGCACAATGTGTAATCAATTGGTTAATGGATGCAAACTGCGATATCCTTTAGGTATATTTTGGATGTAGAGATTTTGGACGCCTTTTCAATTGTAAAAGTGTGGTTGAAGCGATTATAACACTCTAATGCAATTTGTCCTAGTTGTCACAAATTTAGCACACAAACTTGGATTTCTTATACCTTCTATTGGAACTATCAGACTTGCTATTATTATGGCCTCCCTTGTAAGTCTGTTAGTGAGGTTTTCCATTAGCATAAGATCGATTATAATTACGAGCTTGAGTAGATGAATTATAGTTAGTTTTTTTAAGAGGATTTGGAGGCTATGTTGGCAACAAGAAAATATTTTTTAGAAAGCTCAATTTTCTCCTCCTCTTGAAGAAGCATTCCCAACAGTTCGTCAATAAAAATAGGATCAACTCTAGTATTGATAGAAGTATGAAAAGTAGAATAATCCTCACCTAATCTATGAAGTATGAAATTGACAAGATCATCCTCCAACACTGTGTTAGATGTAGAGGCTAATAAATCAGCAATGTTTCTTTGCTTTTTTTATATACTCTAAAATAAAGAGTGAATCTTTTGAGAGGGTTTGAAGTTGCCAGAGCAATTACAGAAGTTTCCAGAGCAATTGCAATATGTAAGCTCGAGATTGAGATAGAAAAATCCTTTCAAGGATAACCCAGGGCTCTTTAACAGTAGAGGCTCTTACTATATTGATTTGAATTTTCTTATAAATGATTGTTTTAAGCCACAAGAGGACCAATCTATCCTTTTTCTTCCAAACAACAAATTCAGGATTAGATTTTTGAATGGAAGATTGAGATGTCTCCCTCTGATGGTTATTGAATGAAGACTGGCGGTGCCACAATTTCACCGTTGATAAAGCCATTTAAATCAAAAGCTTCTGAGGTTGAAAGACCATTTGTGCTCTAGAGCTAATAGTTTTCTCTTTCCAACTTAATGTTCATGGTTGGAAAAGAAGTAAATATGATTGGCTAGAAGATGCAGTAAGAAGAAGTTGCCATTGATGTTAGTCTTTTAGGCTCTAATACCATATGAAGATACAAGGGATTTTGAACGCATTCCCCTGTTTATTTATACTGAATGATATAACAAACTAACGAATATTTTAGTACCAAGGATATTATAGAGAGATATACAAAATTCAATTCAACAAAGTTATCCAGTAGTAAATCTAGGAGCATCTGAGTTGGTTTTAACCAACATTTGACTTAGTCATTTGTTATTATGTTGTTGTAGAAATAATCTCTTTCATATTAGGTTGTTGGAGAGATATTCTCTTTCATACTAAGAATTATTTTTTCTCACATATTTGTCTGAATAGAATTATCTTTGTTTGTACCGTATGTTGCTGATTCCATCAGGTTGTTCTAGTACATCCAAGGTACCAACTTGAACTATTTAAGGATTCCAGTGACAGCTGTTGTGGTGACTAGCGTTGTCTTAGGAGCTGGTCGCTTTTCTTTATCATCATATTATTCTAGGTTCTACTTTCCCAGGAAATTCTAAGCCCACTCAGTAGTTCCACTCCTTGAACTGCACTTGAAATCATGTATATGGGCTAGTAGACATGTGGTTGTAAGGAAGTTCTCTGGATATGACATTGCAAATGAAGCTAAACAGCTTGCTGTTAGCTTGAGGAGGTCTCTATGGGCCAACACAACATTTGTAGATACCAACAATGCATACTCCATTGCACAATATGATTCTCCCATCCATTTCATTGGTTGTCTCAATGAAGTATGGGTATATGTTAATGCCTCTGGAATAGATGGATGAGAGACCCACAAAATATCTACCTATTGAAGTTTTACATTAGTGGAAGAACAATTCGTACCTTAATCACCTATCTACAGCCTTTTTATTTTTTATTTTATTGGATTTGGTTATGCTTGAAGTACTCTATGTACGAAGTATAGTTTTGTCGAACGAAGCCCGTATTATGTTGAGATTACTAAGATGTAATGCCACACACTTTGCCCATGTTTATTTTGAGATTACTATGATGTGTGCCATACAGTTTAATTATGTGAATAATTAGGCATTCTGCCATTTACGCATATGGAGGGAAACAATTATTCGATACACTTGCCTCAATGGCTGAAAATTCGATTGAGAAATTACAAATTATTTAACCTTGCCAACTTGTGATCAAAGTCATAAATATGAACCTAAATCATTTTACTAGTTGGGAAGAAGAGTGGCACTACCAGCCATTCAAGTTCATCTGCATGTATGCTTCTGACTTAGACAACAACACTAGGAGCTTCCCAGTTGACCTCCGTTATTTTTCTTTTTTGGTTTCAAATGCACCACATACGATTCTCAAGTTTTGATATACTTAGTACTAATATTCTTTTGGCTTAACCTATACAAGTTGAAAATAAGCAATTGGGTCAATATATTTGTGTTCTTTAGGCTTGAAATAATTAACCTTGAACTTGTTAAAAATTAATGGATTGAGTAAATTTTAGTCTTAATATATTAGATTTTTTGAACTTTTCATTAACATAATAAAGATTGTTTAATCTAAAGCCTTTACAAAATTATAACATATATTCTTAACAAAATTTTAAAAAATAAAACTTTATGATCATTTTATAAGAATGCAAACAACAATGTATCGTGCGCACATTAAGAAAATAATTTGCTTTTCAATATCTCAATAATTTTTTGGACTCCCTTTAGGTCACACAAATTATTTTTTTTCTCTTCTTTAAATAATATTTGAATTCAAAATATGTTTTTATAAAAAAAAGTCTTAATCTAAAGATGAACTAGAATAATTAGGTTATTGTATTATTTATTAACAAGAAATTTTTAGTCTCCTCACTTTATTATGTAAAGTTGTATTACCTTTTTTCTTTTTGGTATCATGAGTATAAAACACAATTTTTAAATTCAATCTTTGTTTGTCATATTAAAATCAAAATATTCAAACTGTGTTTTATAAAGAAAGGATACTTTCCATTTTACCATTTAGGCCAACTCTTTATTAAAGATTACTCACAAATCAATTTCAGTTTAGAAGTAGAAGTATAATAAACATGTAACTATACAAATAATAATTTGAATTCTAAATTTTTCTTTATATTTTTATTGAATAAAGAGTATATAATTATTAAATGTGTATCAAATAAACTCTTAAAATGATGTAACAATATATTGCTGGCTTAAAATTAAGAAATGAAAATCATGGACTCATTTCAATTATACATATCATGGACTCATTTCAATTATACATACTTTCGCAAGTTGTTTCTTTTTTTACTTTAGTGTTAAAAGTTCAATTGGAATTACTTGCCATTGGCCAATTAAGTCTAATTTCCGCAATGTTACACTGGGATTGGAATGTTGTTCTAATTCATTGCCTGCGAGAAGGCAATCAAGTCACTGATAGACTTGCGAAATTGGGTAGTCGTTCGCTTATTTCCTTTCAGTTCTTGGAAGCGCCTCCTCCTGAGGTGGGCCTTAATTTGTTAGCTGATAAGTTTGACGTTCTCTTTGAACGTCAGTAGCCCTTCCCTTCTTTCGGGTCGTTTCTTTTTCTTTCTTTCCTTTGAATCCAAAAAAAAAAAAAGAGTCTAATTTGTCACGCATGTTAAAGAGAGATAAATGTAAAATTTTGTGTTTTGCATAAACGGCATCTTTTTTCTATTATAGAAGTAGTTAGTATTCTGAAAATACGTTCACTTATTTTTAAAATTTTCGGGTTCGAAGATCCCTGTCAAATATTACCGGCAAACTTGCTTCTTCATCAGCTTTCTCTCTCCTCCGATCTAGATTCTAGAGATCTACCACATCTCTTTATATCGATTCTTCTGTTGTTCGTCGATATCTTTTCCTCTCTCCGCCGCCTCCGAGGCCTTCCTATCAATCGTACTTTCTACGTCTATTATCTCCTCGAATCAACGCATTCGTTGGGACTTTTACCTCTGTATATCTAGGGTTTCCAGTTCCGCACTTACGCACACACACAAAAAGGAATATAATTTGCAATACGAATTGAAAAATTTTAAGTGTCTTGTCTGAGGCAATTGGTTTTCTTTTTCTAGGCATTGCCATTTAGACTGTTGCTTGTTGATGTTTCTGGCATTTGTTTGTTTCCTGAGAAAACGAAACGGCGATTGTCATTATCATTATTTATTTTTTCCGTGCTTTACAATTTTGCTCCTTGCTTGTTTTACGTATTTAATTGTCTAAAAATGTGTTTTTTACTGATTTTTTTGGGTGTTTTTCTTTCGGAAGGTTCGATATTATGGAAGAAAGTGAGTCTTTAATGTTGTTATTTGTACCTTCATTGGGTGTATGAATCTCAATGGACAGTTGTGAGGACATATCTTCAGTATTTTTTAGTACTTACTTGGACACTCACTGAAGGTGTTAAGATTTTCTTGCATAGAAATGTGGACAACAGTAGCTGTAATGTAAATGGTGAAACGAAATTTTGTCTGAGCTATTTAGTGCTTAACTTCATTCTTGCTACTTGTTGGCGGTTAGCAATTTATGGGCATAACTCCTGATTTTTGCAAATGCACGGAGACACAAGATGTTAAAGAAATTGTGTATAGTAGCTGTGAGGCTCTAGACACTTTTGTGCATCGTTGTTTCAGTGGTTTTAATTTT
Source organism: Erythroxylum squamatum (assembly GCA_025629845.1). NCBI lineage: Eukaryota > Viridiplantae > Streptophyta > Magnoliopsida > Malpighiales > Erythroxylaceae > Erythroxylum > Erythroxylum squamatum. The sequence continues at coordinate 28,757,762 of JAOTBA010000006.1, read as the reverse complement.
CTTTTGCTGAACCTTGATATCTTCCTTTACCAATCGGTTTAATATATGGGTGATGTTATTGCATCTTGATCTGCGTGAATATTTTGTTCGTCTCCAATAATTAATTTTCTTGCTCTTACGTGTTTGTTCTGTTGTGTCAATTCATTCGCGTGGTGGAGTTTTATGGGCATTTTAATTGACAGGTCTTTTGATAAGGTCATTGGATGACCTTGCTAAAAAGAACTGAATTATGACCTCGAGCATGTTGGCTGGAGAGCGCAGGTATGTTGATCTTATGTTTGCATACCTTTTGCAACTATTCATTTTTTATTGTAAATGTTATTTTTCTTGGCAGATACAATGCTATGTCGTCTTTTTAGGAAGTTATTAGGCTATTCTCTAGTTAATTGCCTGCCTCCATTTTAATATGCAGTATTTAGCTTTTTGTGAAAATAAAAAATTGAAATTACTAAATGTAATTTTGATTTGGCTTGCTATTACTATTTACATTTGATCAAAATTAAAATGCAAATATGATTCACATATTAGTACTTAAAAATATCAATAAGATTCTTGGATGCTCTTGAACATTCATCTTTGGGTGACATGGTCTTGGGTTGGGTTTTGTTTTTTATTTTATTGTTTCTGATCTACGTACTCACCAGTGAGTGAAAGAAATTAGTAATGCCTAACCTCTTCTTGATTAAAATCATATAATGATTTGGGCTTTGATTGCTGCATATCTTTTAAATTTGTTTCTCTCTTTCGTTGAAATGTTTATTTTATATTTTTATATTAGATGGTTTTTTCTAATACTCAAAGCTAGTATCAAGTTTGTGTGTATAATATCTTTGATCTTTAGTGATCAATGGATATTTCATACCAGTCATAAATACATTTCAACGCTGAGTATTATTTTTTTGTGGGAACTTTCTCTTGATCTATGTGTGTGAGTACCAATGTTTTTCCCTTTCTAGCATACATTCTGTTGCACTTTTACCAAATTATAATTTCATTATGGTCGCTGAAACATGACAACTGTTCAGTGGTGTTAAATTAGTAAGCATAACAATGTAAAGATCACAAGTGTGTGAATGATTTTTGTCTTTAGACATGTTTTGAATTTCTTTCTTTTTGGTTGGAACATTTATTGGATTTTTTAAGATTAGATGTTTTAGCATGTTCCTGACGGATGTGAAATGCACATATATGAAATTCTCAGTTGTGGGTTGCAGATGGGCTTCTGCGAGAAGAGGTGGGATGACTGTCTTGGGGAAAGTTGCTGTCCCTAAACCAATAAACTTGCCCAGCCAGAGGTATTCGATTTTTCCACTAAACTTTTTCTGATCATGTGACACATTTCTTCATATTAAATTTAATGTTGCTCTATCGCTTCTTTTTAAGGTTAGAAAATCCTGGTTTGGATCCAAATGTTGAAATTGTTCCAAAGTGAGTAATTCATCTAACCATTCTATTTTCTATATTTTACAATTTTGTTTCTTTTGTTTATCTTCAGTTATTGTAACTTGTTGTCAAACTTATTATTTTGAGTGGAGATAGTTTTTCTTTTTTTGCCTTTCTACTTGAAATGACTAATCTCTGGCAACTGACAGGGGAACCCATAACTGGGGCAGTAAATCATCATCTTCAACATCTAATGCTTGGGGAACTTCATCTCTTTCTCCAAATGCTAATGGTGGTTCTCCAAGCCTTCTCAGTGGCCGCCCTTCATCCGGTGAAAGTGGCACTCGACCATCAACTGCTGGTAGTGACATAAACCATGAACCTATGACTAATGTGTCAGGTTTGAATTCAAGGCCATCGTCAGCTTCAAGAGCATTGACATCAAATCAGGCATCACTTGCAGCATCACGTCCTCGTAGTGCTGAAACAAGACCTGGTAGTTCACAATTATCACGGTTTGCTGAGCCTTTGCCTGATAACTCTGTAGCATGGGGTGCAAGTAGTGCATCAGAAAAGTTGGTATGGTGTCCTTAAGTTTTTCGTTTGAATGGTCATGTACTGTAGTTCTCATTATCTAGAGGTAAATCTATATGTTGTTCTATTCTATAATCGAACATATAGTCTGCATTTTAGCCAACACACCGAGTAATGGGATACTTATTACCATTAAATCAATTTGTGTTCCATTTTCCATGTCTTTTTATTGTTTCTTTGCAAGTGTTATTTTGACTTGCGGTCGTTGTTGATTTTTTAACATTGGTTTAGATTTATATTTAGACGCTGATTGGAGGTGACCTAAATATACTTTCAAATTTCTAGTTATTGTACCATAAATATGGAAAACCGATCTTTTCCTACAGGCATGGTTTTGAATTCTAAGTTATTAATTCTGAGCATCTTAATTTGCTTTATTAGTTATTCCAGTCGCAAAAGAAAAGGCTTCTTATTCCACAAGTTTGCGCACAAATGAGAAATATATTATGGGCTCTTTTTTTAATCAAAACTGCTTTTGCTTTCTAATTTCATTTACTAATTGAATTCCTCTGTTATTATGTGTTCTAGGGGGTCTGTAGTTTAGATCATTATTTTTGTTACACTTAGTATTGTAGGGTTAGCTTGGATTTGCATTGTGTTTAGTGCCTGCTAATTCTGAAGTTTAAGGCTACAAATTGGATTTGGAATTTGGTGGCTCAACTCCAATTCTTTTGTTTGGTAACAAATTGAGGATTTGTCTTGTAATTCCAAAATTTGTTTGTTGAAATGCTAATTTAAAATATTTTTCATTATCGGTGGGACAGATGCATTTTATTAATTTTTGGAAGAATAAGTTGTAGCTTGTGTTGTTTAGTATCTTAAATATTGGGAAGTGAATTGTAGGATTTGAATGCAACTTTGCCGATTTGTTAGCTTGAATGAATTTTACTTCACTTCAACTATAAAATCATTTTTATATAAGTACCCCTTATCTCAGGTAGAATTATTATTTGATCTTTTTATGTTGCCCCTTTCCTCTACCTTGCACCCTGATATCAAATATTCTTGATTTATTAATGATTATCTGAAATGTTAAAGTCAATTATTTGTTCTACTCAAGCTGATTCAAAATCAATGTCTTACCTGACTCGGATATTATGACACTTCAGGGAATGAAATCTTCCAAAACTGATGGTTTTTCTCTGATTTCTGGAGATTTTCCTACTCTTGGTTCAGAAAAAGAACTTTCTGGAAGGAACCCAGATTCCCAAGGTTGAAATTTGAATATTGCTTTAAATTTTACTACTAGTGAATCTTGCTTGGTTATTGGTACTGTTTATGATTGGTTTGACATTTTCAAATGTGGTTGTTATTCTGTTTTTTCAACATTTTGAATCTTTGAAAAAATCTCTGGTCATTCACAATGCTAATTGTTTGATTCTTGATTGGCTCCTTAGTGATATCTTTCTACAAATCTTGGATTTTTTTAAATATTTTATACCTTTGTTGATTTATTGACCAAGTTTTATGATTACAGACCATGGTTATCACAGTCAGCCTAGCTCGTCTTCTGGTGTGGTGACAGCAGGGAAAGAGAGGATCGAGAATTCTGTAGGTTTGTTTCTTTGTACTATGCTTTGACCTATAGTCAAAAGTTGTCCTACATGAAATTTCTGTTATACTGATGGTTCTTTGCATTTTTTTCAGCTGATGTGTCTACACATGGAAACCTCAGAAGTGAAACTGCGACTTGTTTGAGAAAAGCGGATACAAGATATGGTGAAGATCGAGCCCAAGCTGGTGTGGAGAAGTGGCATGGTGATCATCAACTCTATCCTTATTCTAATATTCCCCCTCAGCATTACGATGCATGGTGCGTTCCTCCTGTAAATAATCATCCAGGTGATGTTTGGTACAGAGGGCCTTCGGGAGGTTCAAATTTTGGTCCACCAGTTGCACCAGGTGGTTTTCCCACGGATCCATTTACGTATTACCGTCCACAAATGCCCCAAACTGCAATTGCGAACAAACAGCCTGTTCCTCCTCCAGGAGCTGGGCCCAGACGACCCTATCAAGAAAATGGAGAAATGTTGAGACCTAATGTCCGTGATCCTTATGTTCGTACTGGTATGCCAGTTAGGCCTGGCTTTTATCCTGGTCATGTGCCTTATGATGCATATTATGGTCCTCCTATGGGTTACTATGGTGCCAGTGAACGCAATATTGCACTTATGACAATGGCCATGGGCCCTACTGCATTTAATGGTTATTCAGGACAAGATGTCCCTGATTCTGGCAATCCTCGTGGTAGATCCTCTGGATTTGGCCCTGATGGTAAATCAGTGGTTTCAGAACAGGAGGAACCTGGGAATCCTCAAGAAGCTCGAGGACCATACAAAGTTCTTCTCAAGCAGCATGATGGTTGGGAAAGAAAAGATGAACAGAAGTGGAATGAGTCCGTGACAATTAATGCATCAGGTCCTGGGGGGGCAGATCATCCCAGGAACTCATCATGGGAGAGTGGATGGAGAGGAGAGAACAAGGATGAAAGAATGCGCACAAGAAAGGCACTTGCTGAAGAAGCTTTGGAGGTAATTGACAATGGAGGTATGGCTTTGAAAGCCAAGGCACCTGAAACGGTTGGAAATGCCAAGTCATCTCATGATTGGCGAACAAGGAAACTTGAAAATGCAGATCACTCAGCTTTTACTTTCCAGGATGTGTCATCAACATCAAAAGATCCCAGTCTGATTCAGAAAATAGAAGGTTTGAATGCTAAGGCTCGTGTTTCTGATGGGAAGCTTGATGTTAAATCCACTTCCCATAGGTTGGAGTCTAAGAATACATTGCAAGTTCGTAATGCTAGAACTAATAACTCAAGTGAAGCTTCTGGTATGGATACTGGATCGCTGGATAGAACTGTTGGTTTTATCAACAGTGCCTCCCATGAAGACTATGCGACCACTGGGGATAGAAGCCTTCAATCAACTGCTGCAGATGGAATACTTACCACCAGGTGGGTTTATGACTTGCTTATTTTAATTGGATATACTTCTGAAATGCCAATCTTCAGAATGCGCTAATACCTAGATTCTCAGATCTACTAGTGGCATGCATGGTAGGGCTGATTATCGTGGTAGTGGAAGACTTATTGCAGAAGAGACTGGTGGATTGTGGAGGAAATCTCAGGTTACAGACCGACCCGGTGTTGTATCATCAGATTTTGAAAGTGCCTCTGTTTTTTATCAGCAAGGCCATACATCAGTGGGGGCGTCTGAAAAATCTCGCCGATTTCTTCAAGAAAAGGATGGAGAGTCTCTGCCTCCCGTTTCTAATGCTTGTGGTAGCCAAGCACAGGTGGCTTGTTTTTTTTTCCATTTTATTTCCTTTTACTGTCAGGTGAAATATCCTTTTACTGATTATTGAGTCTGTTAATCAGTGCGCTAAGATGAGAGAGGTAGCCATGCAACATGACCAACGAGAGAGGGAGGAGAAAGAACGAACAAGAGATCAAAAGGCCAAAGCTCTAGCCAAATTGGAAGAGTTGAACAGGCGTACGGAAGCAGGAGATGGCATAATTTTAAAATTAGAAACTGTTCTTGCTGGTGATGTTGTTAATAAGAAGAATGTTGTGGCTCCAGCCCAACCAACTTTGGCTGGTAACAAATCTGGGGAATCAAGCTCTACTGTGGTTTTCAACAGAAATGCTAATGAGCAGGGCAATGAAAACGGTGTTGCAGGGGTTGAGAAATCTACCACTTTGTCCACTGAGGTAGTGATGCAGGCACCAAAGCCTGCTTCTGTGGCACCTGTGCTGCTTGAGCAATCCGAGTCATTGCGACAGTATGTTGTTCATTCAGACTCTTCAACTGGCAATAGTATCCTTCATGTTCCTGATAATATTGCTGCCAAGCAGAATCACACGGGTTACAGACAAAAGCTAAAAAGTCCATCAGAGAAGAACCCCACTGAAAAATTAATTTCTACCACTATTTCTGAGGCATGCAGTGGTAATGTTGGTGTGACAGCTAAATCTCCAGTTTCTTATGAGGATAGCAAGGAGATTGCCTCAAACATCGAGTCAAGGCAGCCAGTGAATCCAAGTGTTGGTGAGTCTTCAACAAATAATAGAAAGAAGAATAAAAGTGTAAAAAGCAAGCAGAGAGTAGAGGAGTCCTTACCCGCTGTGAGAGATACACCTGCTTTGGAAAATGTGGTTCTAAGTGATGAACAGAGGACTTCTGAGCCTCAGTTGGATCCTGGATCACTTCAGCCTCAGACTGACTCTAAAGATGTACCCCTGTCTTCAGAGCAGCGTTCACCTGTACCCTATGAGGAACTGCATACCCATTTAAAGAACCAGAGGAAATATCAGCATGCATGGAGGTTGCCCAGAACTATGCATGCTAATAAATTAACAGAGAAATTCCAGAGTGGTGATGCTGTTGTCTGGGCTCCAGTTCAGTCGCAAAATATAACTCAAGTTTTTGATGCAGTCAGTCAGAAAACTGCAGTTGACACATTTGGTCCATCTATAAAGATTCATCAACCAGTTCAGAATAGCCTGAAAAACAAGAGGGCAGAACTGGAGAGGTACATTCCAAAGCCTGTTGCTAAGGAAATGGCTCAGCAGGGAAGCAATCACCAATCATGGATTCTTCCAGCTAGTCAGGTTACAACTGACCATCCTCATGGAAGACCTGAATCAGGTTGTTTTGGTGCTGAAAGGTCTCAAACTCCTGATGCATCTGTTGCAATGGTAGGTTCTACTTTGGAGTCAAAGAAAATGGAAGATCGGCAAAATAGGCCAGGAAAAATGCATGGATCATGGCACCAACGGACAGATTCTAATGAAAGTAGAAATGCTCAAAAATCGATTAAGCATCATCAATTGCAGAAATCGTGTGTGATTTCTACAAAAGATCAGCCGAGGTTTTCAGATGCCTCTGATGGCTGGAACATTCCTGAGGAACCCATTACAGCAGCTGTTCCTGTTGTGAAAGAACAGGGTATGACAGCCAGAGGAAAGCGACAATCATACAATGAACACAGAAGTGCAGGACACAATCATGATTCATGGGAGAGGAGAATTAATAGTGGGGACATTGAGAAGGTTCATTTCCAATCTTCATCCTCTGATATGGTTCGAGAAGATACATCTGGTCCTTCAAAAGAAAACCGAGATGCTGCAGAACGGTTAACCTCCCACTGGCAACCTAAATCACATCACTATTTGGCCACTAATCAAAGAGGAAGCAGGTTAAATGGTGGTCAGGATGGTGTCGAACCTGGTGCTGCCAATAAAAAGAATTCTGGAAGCCAGGGTGTGGTGTCACTCCCACATGAATCTGATAAGGTGCCTGTAGTCAGGGATGAACAAATTGTATCTGAAAAGAGAAACTTGGAAGACACATCAAGTATTGGGCCTCGAGAGGCAAAGAAAATGGGCACACATAAAGGACATCCTGGTAGCCCAGCTGAATCTCCTTCAAAGGTGGATGCTCGAAATGATCAGTACACCTCTTTAGGCGTCTGCAAAGATGAAAACCAGAACAGTTGTTTTGGCCAAGAATCCCGTGGGGAATGGACTGTTTCCCGGAAAGATAACAAGCAACATAATGTGAACCGGGAAAGGCAAAGACATTACGAGTATCAGCCAGTTGGGCCACACAACACTACCAAAGCCAATGAATTGGAACCTCCCAAAGATGGCTCTTCTAATTCTGGTCCAAGGTTCGGGCAGAGGAGCCAGAGTAAGTCAAGGGGTGGTGGGGGTAACTTTCAAGGCCGGAAGACTAATGGTGTCCGGCTAGATGGTCGATATGACTGAAGAACGAGTATATGAGATCTGTGAGTTTTTGTTTTCTCAGGAACTGTGCCACTTGCATGTGTATGTGGCTTAATCCCTCAAGCATGCAGGTATTCTAGTTCGGGTAGTTAGTTTGTGTATTTAGCCGGGCTCGAGAAGAAAGCAAACTGTAAGGCTGACAAGGAGGAAAAGGAAGAAGTTTTGAGTGACTAGGGTTAAGATGAATGGCTGCTTTCGTTTTTCTTTTTCTCAATACTGACTGACCTAACAGTGTAATTTGGTTACAGCTTGTGTTTGCTGATATCCTCTGCGCAGTGCAGCGGTGATCTCAAATGAAGGAGCTCCCCCTTTCCTCCTCTTAAGATCTGCCCCTGCTTGTGATGCTGTTAGTGTCTTCATAGCCCCGAAAGTATATGGATTTTTTAACTCTTCCTTCTCTTATTTAAAATTTTAAATTTTAGAAATAAAACGAAATTTCTTAAACCTGAAAATGAAAAAAAAAAACTCTGTTGTTAGTATGTTGATGTTGGTTTAGAACATTGGAAACTTTGTAGATTTTATCAACTTAATCACGAATAGGAAAGGGCAGCAAGAGAAGCGTCCCCAGCCCGCCAGCTTGATCTGGTTTGGAGCGGGCCAGTTTTCCCATTCCGTACCTTCACCAATCGCTTCGGTATTTTAGTTAGTTTTTAGTTAATTACAGAACCTACTTTTGTTGTGAAGCCAATAAATCTAATAAATTGTTCTGGTTTGAGAATATTCGTTTATTCAATAATTGTTTGTTTTTGATAATTAGGCTATGATTATTATTCCTAATAAAGAGAAGTGATCAATTAATGACTTTTAGTTAATTACAAAACGTACTTGTCTTGTGGTGCCAATAAATCCAATAAGTCCTTTTGGTCTGAGAATAATCGGTTATTCAATAATTATTTATAGGGTAAAAGATAAAAATATCTACGTACTTGGGGAAAATTTTGCAAAAATTCTATTTAAAATTTTTGAAAAAAAAGTAATTTGTTTCATAAGGAAAATTTTTTATACGATTTCTGTAAAAAAAATTGATGAAAGTGGTAATGTGGCAAGATGAAGATATGTGGACCAATCAAAGAATACTGACGTGGCAATGTTGGGTCACATATGTTAATTATTTGTCTAAAAAATTTGATCAGTCTTATCCGATCTTTCCAACTCACCTACCTTTTTTCTTCAAATCAATTCCCTCAAATCCCTAAACTAAACAAACGAACCATATTCTAACTCAGACGATTTCAGGCAGTGGCAAGCGACGTAGGCGGAAGTAGCAGTGATGCAAGTAGTAAGGACAAAGGCGGTGATGGAGACGGCAGGCAGTAGCGGAGACTACAGATAGTAAGGATGCAGGCAATGGACCAGGGGTAATTTTTGGTCCCTTTTCTTTTGTGGTTCCTTTCATGCGATAACTTACAACTTCCATCAATCACCATTTTCCCTTATATGGTATGCAAAACCTTGACAAAATGATATCGTCACAAGTTTTTGAATTAATTAGAGACTAGAATTAAGTGAACAATTAATAATTTCTTCATGTGATTTGTGCATTGGGGATTTCTGCCTTCTTTGTCAAATTAGTGTACTCTTCTCGCTTCTCTTACTATCTCTCTTTCAAGGCCTCTCTTTTTTAACTGGGTTATGTCTTTTTAATGTTTGAAGGAGTTCTCTATCTATATGAATAGTAGCAATGAAGTTAAAGATGAATTGAATGACAATAGTGAATATGGTTTGCTTTTAGTTGATGAGCTCGATGTAGAATTAGGGTTGGAAAATCTTTGTTTATCTAGGATTTGAGGGGATGATTTAGGATTTGGGTGGTCATAGAGGAGCTGCAAAAAGCTCAAGAAATTGAAATTATTATGTTCATATTGAGATCATCTAGTGCTTCACTATGTTCTTGTTTAGTTTGGCCAAGTTAAATTGTGTTGGGCATCAGAAGCGTCAACATCCCTCATGTCTTCTTAGTGATATTTATTCTAGTGAATATTTTCTCTTCTTCATAGATGTTCTTACAATCTAGAGTTTTTTTTTTCCATATTTCTCTTAGTAGGTTGAGTAGTTCTTAAATTGTGAAATTGCATTTTGAATATTTTTCGATTTCTATTTTCATGTCTTGTTTTCTTAACTGTTTCTTTTTGTGTATATCATGAAATATATCTTATTGTTTTATGTGTTAATTGTTTCTTTTTGTCTATATAATGAAATAACTCTCCTTCACCTTAAGTCAATGTAAATTATGTTCATCTTTCACTTATATATATATTATATCACCGACTTATGGTGTTATCTCCTATGACATACTTGTATATATGCTTTAGGAGTTGTAGCTAGATTCTTAGATATGATTATGTTCTACAAAAGACTCTTTTAAGATGTTAAGAGCATTAATGCTATGTTTCAAAATGTTTTAAATGAGTCAGTTGAATTTTTTTAAAAAGTTAATGTTGCCTTACTACAATTTAGAACCACATTTTTACATGTTATGTTAATAATGAAAAACTTAAAGCCAAAAGTTACAAAAAAGAATTAGATGAAAAGAAGCAAAAGATTCACATTTTAGATTTGTACCTATTTGTGTGAAATTTTTATCAGGTCTATTGTATCAACCAAATCCTTTGAATTATATTCTTTCTTCAGTTTCAACATCGAGCCTGTAGGCATAATTTGATATAATTTAGTCCCAAGTATGAAACTAGATTAATGGTTAATGAGATACTAAATGTTTACAATTGACCTGTTCATTAACTCTTTCTTGGTAGGTTGGACATGTCTTGCATTATCCAATTGTCTTTCACTGTAACATTTTATAACATGATTTGAATTTCATACTTATACTAAAATACAATAAGAGCTTAATATAGTACAACAATTAGAAAATGAACTTAATATAGCATATGGTGTATAACTAACAAAATGATAATAACATAATATGTTGACCGCGTGTCGTTACACTAGTCAAAATAAAATAACTAAACTACTACTATAGCAGTGGCGAGTCTAGGTCGATCCCACAGAGAGTGTGTGTAAAGTTTATGGAATGAAATTAACCGGTGTTTAGGATAAACGAGGGTTTTGGATTTTGAAAGAAGAAAATAAAATAAAACTAACTAATAAAAATAAATTAAAGGAAACATGCAAAAAAATGATAAAGGTGGGGAATTTGGTAGGGACCCGGTTCTTTGGTTCAATCTCGACCTACACCCTGACTAAGCATATTTTATTAATTTGTTGATCTTTAACCTCTCATAGCAACTATTAATCGTGGGTTAACAATTAACCAAAGTTTTCCCTTAGGTTTTGTTTAATCAAGATACGATCGTTAATTAAACCTAACCAGCGAACAACCTAGGATACGATTTCTAGATTTAATTCGGTAGTAGCATTACGAATTAGAAAAATTGATTAATCAAGGCAACAACCACATACGATGCGTCATTTAAGCTAACAAAATGATTACGAATTATTAGTCGCTACACATGAATTTCAACATAACAATTACGAATTATATCGAAATTCTAGCAATGGGTTTGAAATTAACGATTCAATGAACGCATTAAAATCATCAATTAACAATACCCAACGGGTTCATACACAAATAACCAAATAATAACGAAAATTTAATTATCCATAAACAAAACTCAAATCAATTAACATAGGATAATACAATCAATTTCTAATGAGAGAAAGAAATAACAAAATAATAAACAAATACTTAACTCGGGTCATCGGCGTCGATGTCACCTCCGAACCGGTGTCGGGATGTTTAGCCCTTTATAGGTATTTTTCGAAAAATTGCTTCGTCCCCCTTTTAATTCCCAGCCGAAACTCCTTAATTAACACTTAATTTGTTTCAGCCCAACCACACTACTGTTCATGATGTGACAATTTAATGTGGTAGTGTTTGGGTCTCGACACTGTTCATTGCACTCCTCTCTGCGTGCTCCTCGTCTGCGTTTAGCCTCTCTTCTCCTACGCTTGTTTAATCTTGCAAGCTTCTCTTCACGCCTGAGCTAGCAAGCCTCAGGAGCCGCACCAGCCCTGCGCCTGCACCCCAGCCCTGCGCTTCTCCTCCTGCCTGTGTCCTGTAGCGTCTCTACTGTGGCATGATTTGACAAATAAACATCACACTCTTTTAAATCCTTATGCCCTCCACTTCGCTGCTTCTGGGACGCCGCGTACGCCTGCGTCATGCGTTAAACGCATGCGTTTCACGCCTGCTGCATGCTTTTAATGCATGTCTTTTGCTCCTCAGCGCTGCGTTTTAACGCCCAACTGTAGCTGGTTCCTGTTGCGTGATTAGACGAATAAAGTTGGTTCCTCATTTAAAACCTCATGCCCTAGGTCACGTTGCGTTTTGGTTTTGGGCTATCTTGCTTCTGCGTTTTGTTTGGTTCTTTGGTGTCGTTTTGCTCCTTGCTTGGCTTCCTTCTTGTTCCATTTTTCTTGTCTTTTATTTTTTTCCTCCATGAAGACAAGCAAAAATAAATATTCGGAAAGTAGCCCATATGTGGTGTTTTCAACTTACTTTAATTTCCTTGCTTCCAAATTGTACCTAAAATAATATATGAATTAAAGTGAGCATCTTAAGTATTTTCATATCATTAATCGTTAAATGTAAATGATTAAATATATCAACAAAGCACATTTCAATTTTTTTCCACACTTAGCTTTTGACCGTCCTTGGACAAAACATCAAAATAAGCTCGTTGACCTAAAACATTGACTCAATTTTCATATTTTTCCAAGACTGTATAATCACAAGCAAAGATGAGTGACTTTCAAAAATCATAACAAGATGTCAATATTCTAAGCTTTTACTCATGATCAATCAACATTCATCATCTTAAAAAACTGAGCAATCTAATGGTAGATTCGAAAAATGTGTTTAACTAAAATATATCCATGGGTACACTCAACACCATTTATGATCATGACAATCCATAAATTTGCATATTATTTCATTTCTCCATTACTAATGTTTACATGCAAAATCATGAATTAAAGAACTTTTCAAGGTTGTAATATGGGCAAAGGTAAGGTGAGGTGTATTTGGGTTAAGTAGCATGAAAGTCATCAAAGCTAGTGAAACAAAGCAACACTCGTAAAAAACTGAGTATCGTCAGTTATGACGAATGCAATATTTATATTTCACAACTTCATTTAGCTCTCATACACAACCATATGAAGCATATATCAATCCGAATGAATTACTCATATAATTTATGCCAATGAAATCACAAGAGTGAACATTCCAAGCCAACCTCTACCTTATATCCAACATGCTCAAATAACACATCCATTACAACTCTAGGAAGATGCATGGATCATAAACAACTTTTCAACACATATGCAATTCTTCCTTGATATATTTATTTTAAACATTTTTTTCATTCTTTTTTTTCTTTTCTTCTTTTTTTCTTTCTCTTCTTTTTTTAGCTTTTCTCTTTTCTTTCTTTGTTTTCCTTATAAAGGTTTAAATACACTACATCAACATGGAAAATTCAATGATAAGACATAACAAAATATCCCAACATTAACTAACCCTCATATATGTACACCTCCACTCTTAGAATTTTGTATATCTACAAACTCAATAATCACAAATGTTTCACTAGCTTTATGACTTGGGTAGGACATTTGGTTAAGCTTAAAAGCATAAAATGTGGTTTATACAAAAAGAAAGGTATAAAGCTCAAAGGGGTTTATCAAGGAAAAAATCATGTCAATAGGGTAGGTCATTTGGCCAATGTAGTTTATGAAAAACAAAGAATGCCTAATCATATCCAAGTTAATGCATGTGATAAAAATGTGGTCTCGAATAGAAAATCAATGCAAAATCAAGATGTACATGTCATTAAAGTCACATATTATCAAAAGGTAATGAGACTGATATGGATGTGTCGGTCAAATAAGGCTCAAAATCTCACCGACTTTGTCTATCATTAGTAACTACTCTTCTAAAGATAATGCATATCGACCAATCATAAAAGAAAAAGTACATGTTAAAGTTGCTATGAAATTATCTAGTCAATCCACGCTCTAATCTTGATTATATAATCTCGGAAGCAATAGAAAACAAGAAAATGTTTGTTTCATTTGTTTTATTCTTTCTCTCATTTTGATTAAAAACTTAAAAAACAAGTAAAACAGACAAATTCAAAAACAAACACACATGCATATAAAAAGTAATGTGGAAATGTAAAGGAAAAGAAATTTACTTCCCTTGAGTTGCCTCCTAAGAAGCGCCTTTGTTTAGGGTCGCTGGCTCGACTCCTTTTTCTCCTCACGTAACAAAATTGAGATCTTTATGTATCACATACGGCTCCTCTACGTGAGGTAGTTCCGGATAGGGCCTTAGTTGATCATGATCCTCTTTCAGCATCTTCCCTATCCTCAGCTTCTCAATCTCGACCGAGTCCATACACTCTAGAGATATTTTGAACATCTCTTCACCTTTTTCTTTATCATTTAACTCATCCAATCTGTTATGTAAAGGTAAAGATTAGTTTCAAAATAATTATGGACTTAGTACTTACCTCCGAGCTAAAAGATATGTCCTTTGCAACTTCGAGCTCCTTCTCCACGTCTTCGACACAAACAATTCGTTGAGGGTTAGCCTCAAAATTCTCATGCTCCTCATCACTTTGTAAAGTTTCCGCACAGACTTCAATTGGGTACACCTCGGGTTGATACGGCTGCTCCTTTTCGCTTTGCGATTCTAGGCGATCAAGGCTTATTGTCATCTGACCCATTAAGTGTTCCATCCTTTGTTGGCTTGCTTTTGTCTCTTGTCGGAATTCTTGCATATTTTGTTGAAATTGCTGTATATCCTGTAGAAATTGTAAATTGTTAGCAGCAATATTATTAACAAGTTTTTCTAAAGATGCAACTGAATCATGTTGGCTCTCCGAATCTTAGGCATTAGACCTGTGTTTCTTGGAAATTGCCCTCTATCCTTTTGGAATTGTAAAGTATTCTCCTGCAGTTGCAACATCAACTCTTCCAGAGATGGACCGGAGTTGTCATAGGAAGCTTCTGGTCCGTACGAGAATTATTGTGCGTCTTGCAAACTATCATGGAAGTAATTATGATGATTATCCCATCCATAACAAAAGTTAGGTTGATCAGTCCAAACATTGTTATAGGATTGAGAAT
>JAOTBA010000006.1:28713263-28728911 GCA_025629845.1 Erythroxylum squamatum | reverse complement strand
ACATTGGTGTATTTTTATTTCAATAAAATATTTTATTTTTACTTATTCTTATAAGTTTTACTTCTTATTTATTATATGCCGGTTTTATAGCAGTTCATTACTGGTTAAACCTCTAAATCTTAAACTTTTCCTTCGATCAGTTTAATATTCAGTCTGATTTTTAAAACATTGAGTAGAATACAACTAGAAAGTCTGTTTACATATATATGATATATATATACATACACAACTAGAAAGTCTGTTTACATATGTAACATATATTATTAGAAACAGACTTTCTTTTTTTTTTGTTGTTTTTGGATTCGAGAAAACCCTGTAGGCAAGCCAAGCGGGCACACCTCTTCGAAGGCTCAATTGACGCACCACCCCATAGGCGGGCCAAGCGTGCATACCTTATCATCGAGGGCCCAACTAGTTCTCCACCTACAGGTAAAACTCTCGGCTGCCCCAGGCTCTTATAAGAGGGGCTAGCATGGAATCGAACCTGGGACCTAACCAAAGCCAAGTCCTGCTCTCAACCATCGAGCCACACCCCTTAAGGGCGAAACAGACTTTCTAGTTGTGTTTATATATATTTCTAGTGATATATATATATATAAACCCAATCAAATTGTTGCTGTACTGTCTCTCTACCTCTTCCCTTCTCCCTCCTCAGTTTATCTACTTATCTATCCCCTCTATCCATTTTATGCACAGCAATCAAATTTGGAAGCTCAAATACAAGAGAGTTTTTTCTTCTTCCTCTCATCAGGCAGTCATATCCAGACAAAGACTGCTCTTTTGGAGAGTTGAAGTCGATGCTTTAGTAAAGATTCTATCTTTTCCTCATTTTTCAGCTCCAGTCACCTAATTTGACTTGCTACCTCGTTCTAGGTTTTGGTTATAGTTAGCGTTTCTCTTTCTCTTTTCCTTTTATGGACGTTTGAAATTGGATTCTCGATCTGGTTACTGAGACAAACTATGGGAGAACAGTTAATTGCAAAAGAAGAAAATCTGCAAGGTTTTTGCAATACAACTCTTATGTGAACTCCGGAGAGGTTTTCCTATATTAGGTTGGCCGCCCTGTGGCTGCTTGAGAAATGGATGGAAGTACCAAACAGAAAGGAATTCAAGTTCTTGGTCGTTTATTCTTTCTGTTTATAGTTTAGGAATTAGGATACGTAGTTCAATATGAGTAATGAAGATGCATTTTTGTTGATTTTCTGTGTCTTTCTTTTATGATCAATTTCCTTTGTGTTTAATTTAGTTGGCTTATGTTAATCCGTGGATTTTACCTATTTCATTCCTATCAGATGCCACTGTAGACATTATTGGGTTGTTTTTGGAAGGTCATGCGCAAATGCAGAAAATGTGTGTAGATGGACTAACATCTTGAAAATCTTGTATCTTTATCTTGAATCTGAGAACCCTTTTTCCGTTATCATGATATTCATTTGTATCTTGCAGCTTTTTGTTGAATTCATGGATACTGAGTAAATGAGTGGGGGGTCAAAGTGGAGAAGATGACGTTAGTGACCCATCAATTGCAGGTAAAATTGCAAAATTTGACTTTTGTATGTCAATCTGTGTACCATGTGAAATCCAGAGTAATATGCGGATTGTCACCTACAAATCTTAATTTTCTTAATCCAATTGTTCTCCATTCAACAGTTCCCTAATCATATTCAGTCAACCCCTACATGATTTTAATGGTTATTTACTTCTATAGGGGCCTTTTAATAAATTGATGAACTCTAGTAGTTGGGTGAAGAATGGTCATTCAATGCTTTAGTGGCATTTGGTTTAATTTTGTCTGCATTATTCTTTTATGTCGACTATTAAAATAATCAGAAATTTAATATTCCTTATTTGTAGTACACTTTTATGTCTAAAGTCTTGATTGATGAAGATCCCCAAGAATTGCAAGTTTAGGTCTTTAAAATCTCTTACATATTTTGAAATTTCCAATGTATGAGAATCAATCATTCTTTTATATTGTTACCTTCTTCAGTTATAGAAGTTCTATACCATCGTTAGATTCCCAATGTAAATAGCTAGCCTCTTCCTTTCATTTCTTTTAGGGTCCTTGTACAACATTTCCATTGAGGCCACCTTCATGGAGCAGAGGAATAAAATTAAAGCAACATTTAATGACACTTCAAGTGATTGGACGAACTGATAGGCGTTTATTAGTTAAGCGTAATCTTCATTTAAGGTGAGGAATGCTTGCTTATTTCCCTTAATTTTGGAATTCACTTTCTCTGATTTCCTAATGCAGTTACTAATAACATGTGATCATAAAGCTGGCTAATTGATATCATGCTTAGGAGCTTTCTTACTGTAAATTCATCTGAAATTGGGAATTCCTTTCATCTCTATTGGAAGAGATCACTAAAATCTACACTCCTCTATTGGAGGCAATCGACATATACAAGTGCTAAGCATACAAATTGAGTTAAATTATTTTTCAGTGCAGGGGCTTATATTCATGGATCCAAATTGAAGATTTCAAAATTTTGGGCTTTTAAAGGTAGTGCGCAGAATGATGAATCAAGAAAGAGAACAAATGGATCCAAATTTTCAAAGAACACTGTAAAACTTTCTTATGTGCCGACAGACAATGGGGAGACCATAATGGAATCTCCCAAAGTTTATAGTGCGCCAGTTTCCCATACATCTAAAGGCGAAGGAATCAATGGATCTCCTGCTATTCATAGATTGTTTAAGAAATGGTTGAATATGTTGTGCACACAACCACCATGTGAGGAAGAGGATGGAATTTTGAAACGGCAGTCAGCCAGTGAAGGATTACAAGAACCTCAAAGCAATATTCAAGACGAAGAAAGGGGTGGAATTCTAAAGAATGTTTGGTGCAACATTACAGGGCTGGATGCAGCAATCAAGATACCATTACTAGTTTTGTGAGTATGATGGTTTTTGCTTGGCTCTTCTCTTGTCTTTCTTGCTCTCTCTCTCAATCTGCACGTTGCTTATACATATTGTATCCTTGTGGCACCTTTTCCACTTCAGAAGGGACAGTAAAAAATGAGACATGCAATATACAATTCAAACAATGGTAGTAAGGAATATTTTTGTTGAAACATTTGTTGTTATTAGGAAGTGAAAAAAAAATCAAGAGTTGATAAGCTAGCTCAGTGGTTGTCACGTTTCCAAGATGAAGTTCTTGGATTCAACTTACCACTTGGGCAGGGTGAGTTTGGGGTATAGAGAATACTACCTCCTGTTTTAGTATCTCAATATTCGCTTGATAGTTTCCTTTGAGATCCCACAAAATAAAAAATAAAAAATGGAGAGATAAAATAAAAGAAAAAGAAACAAGGTTTTTGCTTTGTGGCTCTCGTAACTAACGTGTTCTGAGGCTTTATCAATGTTATAACTGAGAACTAGTTTTGATTGTTCCTCATCATCTAAGCAGCAGAGCATTCTTCTGCAACATGCCATATTTGATTAGTGTATTTAACATCTCGAATCATTTTCTTGATCATTACATGCATAACTTAAAACAGCTCATAGTTGATTTTTCTATCGAAGTTTTTGCTACTTTACTTATATTTTGTTGTAAATGCAGCATTCCTTTATACTTGGGGATCAATGTGTTTTGTGGGGCTGAGGTGTCCAAGGAGTTGACTCCTTTGTGGATATTGGGGCCTCTTGTTGTTGCTCTCTACATCAAGATGATCCGGGGTTTATGGGCACTCTATGTTTTCACCTTTCGGCAGACAGTTAAAGTAATTAAGAATTTGCCTACTTACTACCTGGTGGCCGCTAGCTATGTTAAGCAGGGAAAGTTGAAGGATGATGTGAAAGCTCGTGTGCTGCAACCTGTGATTAAAGTTAAAAACTTGGACTACAAAGAGTTCTCAAGGAAAAATCTTAAAGTGTTGGAAGAGTGGCTTATGGAGAAATATCTAGATTTTGTGGAATCTATATGGCCCTATTATTGTAGGACAATCAGGTTTTTAAAGAGGGCTAATCTGATTTAACTTGAAAAATGTTAAATTTTTCGGTGAGGCCACAGGTTAAAGAATTTCTTATTTTGAAGAGCTTGAGGAGCCAGCTTGAACCCCAGTTTTAGATTGGGGTCGCAGCTTTAGGCAAGTCAAGGATTACTTTGGAGGCAGATGGCTCATTTAAGTGATCTTTAGGGCATTCTTGTGCCAGATTCCTACCTCCGTATTTCATTGTATTAGCATGTTTTGGTTGTTCCACTATTGAGTGGAAGTGTTTCAACTTAATCATTGAGTAATTAATGGAATTTGTATGTTCTTGCCTTCTCATGCAAACAGCTACATATGGAGACGAGGATGTTCTAAATTTTGGTATAGAATACAACCTTTGGAGGGCTTCAGGTTATTACTCCCTGAAGTTTGAGTCCGAGAATATGATTCTCTCACTTTTGTTTATTTCAACGTGGCAGATTAAAGGAAGAAAGAAAAATAGTTAAAGATATTTCTACCAACTCAAGTGAAGTCAAGCATATACGGTGTATTAATCAGAAGTCAAGGCGTAGGACAATGCCATGCTACCTACCGCAAGACAACCTGTTACAACTACAATGATGCTAGTTCATTATTTACAACTTTGGACTGAGCTGAGCTTTTAGGAGATTTTGATGCCCATACTTAACCTCGGAATTTAACCAATGATTCCACTCCAAAAAGAAACAAGGAGATATTACTGTATTTCTATCCAAATCAAGTACGCAGGATCAAACAGCCAATGCATGTTGAAGTGGAAATGAAGTGAAGAGAGTCACAGGAAAGCTAAAATCTTACGACATTAATAAAAGTTATAATACGAACAAAAGCGAAAAATCTGTACGGTAGGTCCGGCAGTACGAGGCTGAGATATAAGGAATGGTAGGATTTGCCCAAAATTGCAACTTTGCTTTAAAACCAAAAACATAGGAAGCATGAAGGCCGCTTTTCCTACCACGCCCATCCAACTTCTGTCCCAAATCCTTCAAGGTCGTGTCTTTCTGTATTTTCATCCTAGAAAGCTCATGTGAATAGCTATACCATCCCTCCATATGAATTGGGTATGCGTTATAATCAGTCAATATGAACCTACAAAGTCTGGCACAGACTGTCATTGTCATAACCTTCGAATAGAATAGATAATACAAAATAGGCTAATGTGTATGGCTCTTAAAGTTGATCTATCTTCAGTTTGTTCTGTGGCGAATCCACTTTCTTCCCCTCGCAGAAGGCAAAGAAGAAGCTTCCAGGTACCTCTTTTTTTTTTTAATCCTTCTGGGCAATAGCTCAATTCTTTCTACCGCTTCACTGAGACTTGTATGGGCAAGGATGATTGCTGCAACATGATTTTGCTTTTGCTTTCTGCTTTCTTCTTGGTGACTTGAGTATTGATTTGTGTTCTGGCTACTATTCGTTGTAAATGGTTGCTACAGTTTGACTTACGAAATTTCTGTTTATGGCGTATCCATGTCTGAAATGGTTGTTTTAGATTCTGTTCTGTACTTGCAACGGACTTATTAAACCAAGTTGATGATGCTTAATGGTATGGATGCAGATATCTACCTGTAGAAGCCAATTAGGTCATGGCAAATTTGCTGGGTTTTTAATAGCGTCTGCTTAGGAGGTAGTTCAATGCTTTGGCGTTACATGTATTGCAGTAAACACATTTTGTTAAATGGGACGGGAAGCTGTTGTTCCTCGATTTATTTTGAATTGTAACTCCGCATAAATTGCTGACAAATCACTGATATCTTGGTGCATTCTGTGAAGGCTAAAATATTCTAAAATCAATCTTTGGTAACCAAAACAGAATTAGGAAATGCTGTTGTGGTTTGTTAAGGGATGATTATTGATGCATATACAAAGAAGAAAATGCAGATTAATTAATTTATGTATTCCAGTTACAACTGTGAAAGATCAAAGCTTACATACATGTGTGTTGATTTTCTTTTTGCTTTGTATATTAACGTTCTTGAAGTATTGACTTCTTTTTCTTTCATTTCTTTTCCCCTTTATTCCTTGTTCTTTTTCTGGGGTTAGGCTGATAAGTGGAAGCGTTGTTCAAACTCTTTCTCCTATGTGTGTGTGAGAAAATTTTTTCTTCTATACATTAACTTGGTTGAAGTTATAACCTCTTTTTGTTTCTTTCTTTTTTCTTGGTGGGTTGATAGGAAGAAGAGCTGGAAATGAAAATTCAACTCTTGACGGCCTGCATTACAATACCCAGCCATTGATTAATGGTCTAGTTGCACATTAATGTACTGGCTTTCTAAAGCTCACCCGGCCCAATGCTTTTCTTTTTCAAATTTAGAGACACCTAACAATGTAGTACACTAGTGGTTGAACAATTGAACCTGTCTTTGTGAATTTGATTGACTATGTGACTTCTTGGTTTTCTTTGCTATGCTTTCCTTTCCTGGTTATCTGTTTAAGAAGCTGCATGGAAAATTTTCTGACTTCTACAAGTTTTCTTTTGGTTTCCAGCTGTCCTTATCAGGAAAACAATGTGATGAACTGCATTGTTGTTCTCATAAGCTTGGAAATGCCAAAGGTAAATTCAGAGTGTTTTGATAATTTTGAAAACTCTGAATCTTTGTTCAAGTGTATTATTGATCTTTAACCCAAGCACTTTACAAGATGACATAAATAGTTAAAATATAGGTCTGTTATGCTATAGTAAACAGGTTTACTCTGCTTAAATCTGAAGTAAAATTGCTGATAAAATTTTATTTCTAATAATGTACTGGTTAATGGTGATTAGTTAGCTTGTACCATTGCATAGACAGCCGGACAAAACTAAGGGGAAAGTTTCCAGCTAGGGAAAGTGTGCTGTTAGCAGCTACAGAAAGCTTGTACCATTGCATAGACAGCCCGATAAAACTAAGGGGAAAGTTTCCAGTTAGGGAAAGTGTGTTGTTTGCAACTAGAGAAGAACAACCACAATTGACTGAGGCTGAACCAAATGCATTGGAGCTGGATGATCTTGATCCCTATGCTGAAGGTCTCTCTTCTACTAGTGATTCACAGGACAGCATTCAGGGAGCCAATGGAAAACCAGGCTTTATCTCGTTTTACAACTGTCCATATAAAATGGATGATGGGGTCAATATATCAAGTCTTGAAAGGAAGCAGAACAACCTTTCATGGTTTTTGGGCCCAGCTGTCCTTGTGGCTTCCTTCATTTTCCCCTCCCTGTATCTGCGAAAGATACTCTCCACAGTTTTCGAGGATTCTTTGCTGACAGGCAATGACACTTCCTCAATGATTTTTGTTTTAAATGTCTTTTCAAAGTTTTCCTATTAGCTTGTTGATCTTAAAATATCAAAGAAGATCTACAGGGAAACAGAACTATGGGTTTTCTGGGAGAATTAGTTTGACTTTTAGCTTATAATGTTCTATTTCATTTTTGTATCTATATGAATCATCAGACTATGGTACTTTATATTAGATTACTGGTTTCAAAGTAAGGAGAGTAGAGTGAAGATTTTGATGACCTAAAATAGGGTGAAACTGTTGAGAGAAAGTCACTAACAACAGGGAAAATAATAGAGCAGGGATATAAACAAGAGATGGAGGCAGTCATTTATTGACCACTGCTGGGGTTTAAATTGAGCGACTAGAACATGGTTCTTTATTGGTTGATAAAGGTAATGGGATTTGAAACAGAATTTAGCAGCCTTGGAGTTCTGAAAGTAATGGATGTATTATTAGCTGATATTTGAGTTAAAACACGGGCTAGGGAATTGCTGTTAGTTGGCCGAGGAAAAAGATTGAAGATTGATACAGATGTTCTAAGAATTGACGCAAGTTTGGCTCACAAGAGTGCCAAGTATTGTTTGCATCTAACCGGTTGATCAGGTTTTTAATTTGGGGAGGTGATGCATATAAATTTTTTTGACATTTTTGTGAAATTACCTTGATCTGATTTTAATGCAGAGCTAGTTTGTTTTTGTTGTTGGGGTTTCTTCTTTCCTTCCAGTAAACAGCATTTTCGCGTATGCAGATTTCCTCATACTATTCTTCACAGAAGCTCTTTTCTATTGCGGTGTTGCTGTTTTTCTTCTGCTAATAGACCAGCTAAGGAGGCCATTGGAGCTCAAGGATGATGTATTTCACGGAACCCCAACTCTGCAGTTAGGCCAGCGGATATCTTCTGTTGCTGCCCTGATACTTAGTCTTCTAATACCGATGGTGACAATGGGATTGGTCTGGCCATGGACTGGTCCTGCAGCTTCTGCCACTCTTGCTCCATACCTGGTTGGGATTGTGGTTCAGTTTGCTTTTGAGCGCTATGCAAGATATTGCAAGTCACCCTCATGGCCTGTAATCCCAGTCATTTTTCAAGTAAGTGCAACTCTGCCCTATTTTTTGATCAATTTCTCTAAAAGGGAGGAAAATCACACAGATATCGTTTTATACTCTTTTACAATGCGTTTAGAGATGTGAAGACCTAACTGACATAATGTTTGGCTCTTTTCTTAGTTTTTATGTTTAATTGCACTTGTGTTGCTTTTTTCGAAAGTATTTAGCTTATATCTAGGCAAGTTTGATTATCTAAAAGTGAAATATGTTGCTCCTGGTGTACAGGTTTATAGATTGCACCAATTGAACAGAGCAGCACAACTGGTAACGGCCCTGTCATTCACAGTCAAGGGAGCTGAAATGACTTCACACAACTTGGAAATAAGTAATTCCCTGAACACACTCCTGGGTGTCCTTCAGATCCTAGGTGTCATTTGCATTTGGTCACTCTCAAGCTTTCTGATGAAGGTTTTCCATGTTGACAATATTGACTGAGACATGAGAACTCAATTATAATTGCACTTGCCGGGGTAAAACATGGCATCTTTTCCTTTCAACCCGTTCGAGCTTGAGACAAATCGGTTTAACGAACGCCGAGAATTGATCTTGTCCAAAGCATAAAATTGTGGCGGGGTTATTCTGATCAAGATGCTGAAGTATCAAAGGAGCAGATTTGTTGTTGAAAGTTCATTACTCAAATCCTGCTATTTAAATATTGCAGTTTCCTATTTTATCATCATCTTTTTCTTTATCATTTCTCTTTAATAACTCTTACTGTATTTCCAGACATCTAGCTGGTTAAGGTACAGACTAAGTAAGATATGATTTGTTCTCCTCATCTTTTCATCTAATCTGAACTACCAAAATATTGTCGTGTTTAAACCATTTTCACGAGATTTATCATTCGTTTATGAAGGTTGTCATCATTATCTGGTTATCTTAGCATCTCAATCCAAGACTTGTATCTTTTCCTTTCGATTAGTTTCTTATCCGTTGTATTCTATAACTGTTTCTTTTATCTTGAATGAGCTGTCCTGGAGATAAAAGCATTATGGTCACCTGCTCAGCTTGGTGAATCAATTGACATCTCCATTGCAATCTTCATCATCTCCTTGGTTAATGCTCTGGTTATCAATTATGACTTTTTTTCCCCCCTCTCAATCTTCTAAATAAATTATCTCAAGTTTTTTTTATTTGAATAATTCTTTGGGAATCTTTTCTCCTAAACTGATAAGTTTACTTTTAGTTTTTGAAATAAACCTGGAATCCCTTTCTTTCAGTTACCGTCCCTCCCATAATTGCAAGATTCTCCTCTAGATCTTCTCTACATCACTCTAGATTCCATATTCAGAATACGACTCTTTCATATCCAACTTCTGGTTCAACATTATCAAGTTTCTCTCTATTAATCTCTGCTTTTCTTGGCAAATAATTATTTTCTTCATCTTCTTTTCTTTTTGTGTCCAATTCTAATCCCGCTCTTATCTGCTCCAACTTTTCTAGCTCTTTTAAATATTCCTCCTCTTTCTTTAGCTAAGTTTCTAGGTGGTGATAATGCTTATGCATCAATAGTATCTCCTACTCCTTAGGTATGGCCTTCATCTTATTCGATGATACAAACTTGGCATCAGAAAAATTAACACATACCTCCTTCTGATGGTAATAAAATTGTTTTCACTCCTTTGGAGATACTACAAGCTGGTATCTTTAAATGAACATCTTCTTTGACATATATATATATAGTTTTTTAACGTAGAAAAGATCTTCATTCTTTTAGGTTCAACTTTGAATAAACAATACCTGAAAGAAAATGGGATTAAAAGGTACATTGATAAATAGAAATAATATACTCGTATTTAAATTTTGCAATAAAATGAGTGCTTCTAAGATACTTGAAACTGGTCCTTGACACATCTTTTGCAGACTGCTAACGCTTTAAAACAGAGGCTAGATATGGACATGACTAAAATAAGGATGATGCCAATATGGACCAACTTCTATATTATTCTTCTAGAATATTGATTGACTATATGGCTAGTTACCTAACAAGTTCTCTTGGCAAACCTCTTCATCCTAATGAAAATACAATCGAAGAGAATTAGCTTTCTAAGAATTTATATAGAAATTATCACCATCAAAATTGTTTGAAAATAATGAAACTTAACAAAGATGAGAAACTAGTAAAGGATGTTCAGTCCTATTAACATGTCAATGAAAACCTTAAAGTGAAGTTCACCTAAGGTTTGGAAGGCCATAGGTAAAACTTTTGTAATAGGAGAATACAATGAACTAATAAGAATAAATAGACCCCTAATTCTGAATGATAATAACTATTCCACTAGAAAATATAAAGGAAATGAAAGAGGAATAAGAGAAAAAAGAGTGATCTTGTGAGCAACTCAAAAGATACTACTAACTCTAAGAAGGAGCTCTCAATTTCTAAACTAGAAGAAAATAAACATAAACATTTTTGTAATGATGTTACCCTTCACAATTTCAAATCCTAGGATTTGAAAAAATACAAAATACAAAAGATGTTAAGGAGACTTCTAACTCCAATTCTCTCTTAGAAGTGGGAAAGTTTCCTATTTTAATTGATACTCATCCAACAAATGATAATAGGACAATTACAAAAATAAAATCAAAGACAAAGCAAAAGAGGAACGCTACAAGTAACTCATATTGTTCTTGTCTATGTCAATATTAGCTCACTATATAAAGGGATGAAGACTCTTCATGACTATTTTCTTTTAAAGTAGCCTATTTTTGTTGCTATCTTACAGACCAAAATAATAGCCTTAAAATACCCAAAAGGGTCATAGTTTCTCAATAAATAAAAGCCTTAAGATACTAGAAAGGGTTGTGCTTCCCCAATACAATTATAAAATTATTGATGCTTTTGATTCAAACTAAATCCTCCTTTACTAAAGCAATTCTACATAGTGAATATGAAATCTCAAAGGAAAACCTTTAAAGATAGAATTAAAAGCATTATAGAGTGACATTTTAATCTTTGGTTGATACTAGGGGATTTCAACTGTACGCTCTTAGCTCAAGTAATAGTTTTAGAGACATAAATTACTTAGTCATACTAAGAAGTTATGGTAGAAAGTGATTGAGAAGAGAGTGGGAAATGATACACCTATCTTAAAGAATCAGTTTGGTTTCATGCTAGGAAGGTCTAAGACAAAAGTTGTGCATCTCTTTAGACAATTAATAGAATATTACAAAGCAAGACAACATAACTTACACATGATTTTTATTGACTTAGAGAAGGCTTATGACAGGATACCTAAAGAAATCATGTAGATTTGTTTATAAGTTAAGAGAGTTCTTATAACCTATATACGAGATATCAGGGATATGAATGAAGTTTTAAAGACTAGAGTAAAGATGATAGTAGGAGATACAAAGCATTTTTCTATCAATATTGAACTACACCAAGGCTCCTCGTTGAGCCCCTTTTTGTTTGTAGTAGTGATGGGTGAGCTCATTAAGAATATCCAAGGGGATATACCTCGATGTATGTTATTTGCTAATGCCATTGTTTTAATGGATGAGATAAAAGAGGGTGTCAATGCCAAGGTAGAAATTTGGAGAGATATGCTAAAGTTGAAAGGGCTTTAAATTGAGTAGGACTAAGACTGAGTACTTATAGTGTAACTTTTCCGGCTATGGTGTAGCTTCTGATGTAGAGGTAAAGATTGGTTCAAAAGTTATACCAAAGAAAAAGTTTTTTAAGTATCTAGGATCTATCACCCAAAGCAATAGAGAGATCGATGAAGACATTGTTCACCATATAAGATCAGGGTGACTGAAATGGAGTACTGCATCAGGAGTTTTATATGGTAAGAAGATACCATTCAAGCTTAAAGGTAAATTCTATCATTTAGTAATTAGGTTGACCATGCTCTATAAAGTGAAGTGTTGACCCCATCAAACAAGTGTATAGACATAAGTTAATAGTGGCGGAGATGAGGATGCTTCTTTGGATGTGAAACCTTGCTAGAAAAGGTAAGGTCAAGAATGTAATGATAAGAGACAAATTAAAGGTGGCTAATATTGATGGAAAATTAAGAGAGACAAGGCTTAGGTGATTCAGACATGTTAAAAGGAGATATCCTGATGTTTCAGTGAGAAGATGCTAGAAGATTGTACTTGTAAACTATAAGAGGAAAAAAGGAAGACCTAAGAAGAATTTGAGGGAGTTGATCAAGAATGATATGGCTTTGCTGAAATTTACAAATGGCGTGACCCTTAATAAAAATTTTACTGTACTAGGATACAGGTAAAGGATTTTATATAGAGATGTCTTTTTCTTTCCAATAGGTCTTCTAAGTTGTTTTCTTCAAGTCTTATATCTTATATTTAGCCTAAACATTTAATAAGTAGTACTTTCCTCTTAGTTATTTAGCCTAAACATTTCCTTACCTAGTCTAAATTTTTTTAATAATGACTTGTTTATTTTATTTGTTTATTTGTTTATTAATTTACTTATTTTATCTTTTATTTTTATTCTTTACCTTGTTTTATATTTATTATATTATTTTATAATTTTATTTGCACATATTTATTTATTTATGTTTATTATCCTTTACGTTTATTTTTATTTTATTCTTTACCTTGTTCGATTTATGATGTTAATTTTTATATTTTTATTTGTAAATATTTTTTATATTTACTTATATTTATATTTATATTTATATTATCTTTTATGTGTATTTTTATGTTTATTTTTATTATTACTTTTATTATTTTATATGTATCTTTTATTACTCTTTATATTTATATATTTATATTTATTTTATTTTTTGTAGGTCTATCAAAAACAAATTTTCTACCAGTTAGAGGCATGCTTTTGGGCTTTCTCAAATCTTACGTTTTAGCGGGACTTCTATTGGGATATTGTTGTTGTTGTTATTGTTGTTATTGTTATTGTTGGCTCAGGTAACAAAAAGTCAAAGAACACGGTTAAATCCTATAATGAAGATTTCATAAACAACTGTTGTTGGGCCCCGATTTCTTTTCTTAGTAAATAAGTTTGTTTATTTTTATTTGAAGGTTTAGTTTGAGTAGTTTATTTTGGTTGGAATAATTTGAAGTTTTTAGTGCTTATTTAATGGTTATTAAATGAAGGAAATTAGTTAAATTAGAGTTCTAATGAATTGTTAGAATTAAAAAGAATAAGATGGTGTAAGGGCAATTTAGGTAGATCACTAATGTTTTTAAGGCTTAAGGCTTACAAGGAGGGCTATTTTGGTCCTTTAAGCTAATTAAAACAAGAAGAAAGGAAGAACCAAATGAAGAGTGTCGTATGTGTAAGGTGAGGGGACGAAAATTTCATGTATAAGGAGAGGATATTGAAACTACAACGTTTTGGGCTTAGGTTTTAAGTTAAGAAACAAGAGTTACCTAAGTCTTTTGAAAGAAGACTTACGAAGCTACAAAGAAAAAAAGAGCCAGAAAGACTTTCGGTGGGAGAGAAGAAGAAGAAGAAGGAGAAGAGAGGTTAGGGCTTTAGCTTATCTTGTTTTAGAAAAGAGAATTGGAGTGATCTTTAAGAAGGAAAAAGGAAGAAGAAGGGTTTAAGCTTCCATTAGAAGCAAAATCAATTTTCGTGGGAGGCTTCTAAGGTAAGGGATTTTCGAAATTTTTGATCAATTTTGATGGGTTTTGGTTTTAATAGCTTAGGAAATTTATGGGTAAGGTTAGATAGGATCAAATTCATGTTTTCATTTCTTTAAAATTGTCAATTTGAGAATTCATGTGAGGTTGGATTTGTTATGTTTTGATGAAGGTCAAGAGGGGCAATTGGAGGTAGAGGAAAGGCAACTTGACCAATCTCTAAGCTAAAGGAACTAAGGTGGGTGATATTTTAATAATTAAGTTAATAAGCTACTTAATTGTTTTGAAATAAATGTCATTTAATGCTTTCCTATGACTTCCCAATTTTAAATGAATTGCTATTTGTGATGGTTTAACCTTATATGAGATGTTTTTTTTATATGTAAAGACCCTGTGGAAATATATGTGCAATTGTTTGTCAAGTGAAAAGGATTCGAATATGAGATTTCGGCGATCATGTGAAAGTGAATTGTTCTAAAGGCCATTGTGGCTAATATTTATGAATTGTGTGAATTATGTGATATGCATGTTTTCTTTGGGTTTGTGGTGGTCCCTTAAGAGTCAGGTGCACCTGTCTAAGTTATAGGCTTCTCCCGCCTGCCCGATAGTGGCCTTGGAGCTCCTCACGGACTCCCATAAGTTTCACGACTACACATGACCGCTTTGCGGGAATGTGTAGTACGTTCCGTTTGGATCCACCCAAACCAATCTCTATGTGTTTATGTGATATGCTTTGGTTATGTTGTTTTTGTATGTTTATGTTATTTTTGTAAATGTTTTTGATAAATTGCTTTGTGAAGAGGCAAAGATGATTTTGGTGTAAATTCCTTTGAAATAAATTGTTAAAGACTATTGCTTTGCATGCTTGTTCTTAATTATTAAGCTTTTACCCACTGAGCCGTCGAGCTCACCCCCCATTTCCCCTCCTCAGGTGGCGAGCGAGAACCGAGCCACCGCATTAGGATTGAGGCATAACTCCGATGTGTTTTGCTTTTGAAATCATTTTTGGAAAACAAAGCTTTAGGTCGCATTTTGGAAGAAATGACTCTCTTTGTATTTAACTTTTGTTACTTTCGATGTATTCGGGCTAAAATGCCCTCTGAAGCTTTGTACAATTTATACCTCCTTTGTAAATGCAAAAGAATTGGGTTTTAATGTATCTTTTGTGTATATTGTTCAAAAGTATTGTTGTATGCTTTGAGAATGATTAGAAAAGTAAGATTGTGTTGCTTTATAGTTTGAAAATGAGTAGATATTTAGGAGTGGGGTTGTTGCCATTTGAATTGTGTTTGGATATATATGTGAATTGGATGGTGTTGTGGAAGGTTGGAGATTGAGTTTTTGTGCAGGTATATGGAGTTTGGATGAGAAAATTGAAGTTTGGCTAGTTGAATTTTCAAAGGAGGTGCTGTCAAATTTTTGCAAAATTTGACAGCAACTTCACCTAGGTTTTAGACCCTCTTAGAGCTTGAATTGGGTTGGGAGGTCTTCTGGAAGATTGTAGAGCATGATTAGATCTTTAAAATGGTATAAAATGGGTCATTTTTAGACTTAGGATGAAAGAGTTATGAGGATTTGAAGTTTTCAGCTACTGTTGGAAGTGTCTTATATGAGCAGTAGCTTCGGAAGGGTTTTTCGCCCCTTTAGAGCCGTAATAGATTTTTCCATCCTTCATAGAAAATGTAGCTTATCTTTTCCTCTTACTATTTGATGTATGATATGAAATTATTGGAGTTAGGAATAA
>JAOTBA010000006.1:28670139-28680146 GCA_025629845.1 Erythroxylum squamatum | reverse complement strand
ACGTGTGATCGTCGTTTGGTTTTGGATTTCACAACTATTTCTGTATTTCTTTTTTCGGATTGTTTTCTGCAGTGGTAGTAATAGTGGTATTTATTTCTGTATTTATGTATTGCGTTTTCCTATTCTTAACTTTCCTATTTTCTTAGCAATATTATTTCTTTCATAGTAGTGTCTGGTAGTGCTTTTCTAGTCATTAATTTTTTATGCGTGCCAGTTCTTTAATTATTACTGTTGTTTTTTTGCATCATTGTTTACTTGTCACATCTATATGTGGGTCTACCGGAAAACAGCCTCTCTACTACGTAGGGGTAAGGCTGCGTACTATAAGACCTCCCCAGACCCCGCCTCACTGCGAGACTTCAGACTGGATGTGATGATGATGATGATGAGACAAATTGGAGACAATATTTTAATAGTTCAAGAGCTATTAAAAGGTTACTCTCGATCTCACTTCACTCTTAATTGCACAATAAAAATTGACTTTCGCAAGGCCTTTGATAGTGTTAGCTAGAATTTTCTTTAGAGCATACTACAAGCCCATGGTTTTCCTCAGGTCTTCATCCACTAGTTGGCAAAATGTATTTCAACGGCTAGTTTTTCGATGCTCAATGGGAGTCCCTTAAATTATTTTAAGGCGCCTAGGGGTCTTAGGTAAAGGGACCCTATTTCCTCCTACCTCTTCATCCTGTACATAGAAACTTTAAGCTGTATCATCAAGCGTGGAGTGGAAACAACCCCCAAATTCAAATACCACACCTATTGCCAGAAGGTTGGCCTAACTCATCTCTCTTTGCTGACGATCTCTTGTTGTTTTGTAGAGCAAACTTGGACTCTATTGGACCTCTTCACTAGAAATTCTGGGCTATATGTCAATCTCCAAAAAAATTCATTTCATCCTATCCCAAGAAGCCTTACCTTTTGAGTCCACAATTGCTTCTGCCACTAGTATGGAGATGAAGCCTCCACCATTGCTATACTTGGGATTTCCCATCTCCAAATGCTTTCCCCTTATTGAAAAAATTCAAAAAAGGCTACACTCTTAGGTTAACAAATTTCTATCCTTTGCGGGAAAGTTTCAACTAGTTAAAAGAGTCCTTAACTCCCTCCACATCTATTGGAGCTCTCATGTTATCCTCTCCAAGAATGTTATCAAAACAGTCAAACGGCTCTTCAGGAACTTCCTTTAGGGTCATTCCAATGGGGCCAGAGGTATTCCGAAAGTTAAATGGGTTGAGCTATGTGTTACTAAAGCTGAAGGGGGATTAAATATCTCTCCATTGAAACTTACCAATCAAGCTTTTATTCTTAAGCACTTATAGTGGATATTACAGGATAAACAATCGGTATGGATTTGATGGCTCCATTCGTACTTTCTCAAGGGAAGGTCTATATGGGAAATCACTAGCAATCCTTCTCATTCCTATTTCCTAAATTAATTGATCCTTCTAAAGAATTCCATCCAGAGTAACGTATGCTGCATAGTTAGAAATGGGGAAAAAGCCTCATTTTTGTTTAACAATTGGTCTAGTCAAGGCTCCCTCTTCCACCTTCAATATATCGACCCCAGTCTCCTACCTTTCCCCATCTCCATCAAGCTTAGCTTCTTCATCAAGGGGAACACCTGGCAACTTTCTGAAGCTCTTCAATATCTGCAGCCACTCTACCCGCCCAATTCTGACAGCTCAGATCTCTTTCTCTAGAAGGACCAACCTACTCACCAGCTATTGACTAAATACATCATTGACATCCTCCGATCAAGGAATCCTAAAGTCCTTTGAAATACCATAGTTTGGTATAAATCCCCCCCCCCCCCCCAAGGTTTGCTTCCTTATCTGGCTAATCATAAAGAACAAACTGAGCACGGCTAATCAGCTCTTATACTTAGACATCAATCGGGTTTGCCCACTCTGCTCAATGTATGCTGAATCCTAGGATCATCTTTTCTTCTTATGCTCCACTGCTACTATCATTTGGGACCACATAAAGAATGTATGCGACTAGAACACGTTTGAGAACTCGCTACCAAACCTCACCCACTAACTGATAAATCACTCCTCCATCTCGAATAATGATCGTGGGCTCTGCATCCTAGCCATGGGTCTAATTGGGTCTAATAGCTCAGGCCATTTTGAAGGAAAGGAACTCGAGATGACTGGAGGCCAAAAGCAAAACCGTGGAAACACTAATAGGGGAAGTCATTAATGGGATCCGGGAGCTCCTAATCTTCAACAATCTTACACCGTCGGACATATTACCCTCAACCCTTTGACCCTCCACCCAATGTCCCCAACCTTATTATTCCTGGTAATTATTTTGTTGTTTGAAATCCAACGAGTATACCCTGGATCATTTTTTATTGTAAGTTCATTTTATTAATATAATTATTTTCACTTTTTTTTTTAAAAAGGCAAGGCAGGATTGTGCCATAAGTAAAGAAATTCCTGCTTGAATCGTATCCATCCCTGGAAAATTTTCCTAGTTATAGTTTTAGTTTGTTCAATTTCAGAGTAGCATCTCATAGCGCTAGCAAAGTATCTGTTGTACCCCCTAGAACATGATCATTCAGGCCCCAAGGATCCTATTCAGATCCATTTCAGAAGCTTGCCAAAACATGGTCTGTGCTTTGACCTATAGTGTTTGATTTCCTCCAAGCTTTGTTTTGAAACCCGAACCGGACCGGCCGGTTCGACCGGTGACTGATCAGCTATCCGGTCTAGGTGATCCCTAAAAATCAGTCTTCAATTAAACCAGTGCGAACCGGTCGATTGATCGGTTAAACCGGGACTGGTCGAACCGGTTGGCCACTGGTTCAATGAATTTTTTTATTTTTATTTTGCTTTTTTTTTCTTTCTAAAACGCTGATGTGTTTTTTGATTCTTTCAAAAGTAAAACCTACCTTTTCTCCAGAAATCTAACAGAAGTATAGAAATTTATGTTATTTGGTATATTTTTCTATTTTTTTAATATTACTAATATTATATATAATTATTGCGTAATTATGATGTAACACCGATTCGATCGGTGGTCGAACCGGTGACTAGCAAGGCCTCCGGTTCGACATCCGGTCTGGGTTTCAAAACCTTGCCTCCAAGGCTTTACTCAATGTTTTGAGTTGACACTATTTTGTCGGAGACATTTCCACACTGTTACGAAATTGTTCTGGTCCGTGATAGATTGTGCTGGACGTATTTTGCAAGTCACCTTAAAGCACTTCATCTGCAACTTGCTGATCTAAGACGCAACTTGTGGTGAGAGAAACCTTGGTAATGCAACTTTGAGTAGAGTCATCTGAATTAAGCACGCTAGCATTTAAGAATGGAGGTTGCTTTGGTGAAGGGAGTTCACATTCTTCATCGGTTAGCATTTGAACCACTTCAGCCATGGATGGTCTTAGGGACGCAAAAGCTTGCGTGCATAGAAGTCCTATTTGAAGCACATTTGCTGCTTGTTTCTGAGGAAACTCACCATATAAGCCAGGAAAGATGGTATCAGTAATGGTCCTTACCTTGTAATTCTTCCACACCTGAACCAAGAAACAGAAGCTTTTCACTCCATGCAATATATGACAAATTATAGAAATTAAGTTTTAGCACTGTAAAATATATTTGGTGTGAGATCGTTAGTAGTTTAGAACAGGGCCAAGGTGCCATCAAACCTTGCAATGATCTCATCTAATACGAACCTAATTGGTATACGATGTTAGCTTGCAAATGATATGGATAGGAGCAAAAGGAACAAGAATCTTACTGAATGCAAAATTGAGTTCGATCCTTGCGAGTAAACGCTGTTCTTCTTACCAGTTGCTATCTCAAGAACAAGAACTCCGAATCCATAAACATCAGCTTTCTCTGTTAATTGTCCTTTAATAAGATACTCAGGAGCCACATAACCCCTGCAAAAGACAGCCATAATCTAGTTTAACGGGTCTTGGACCTAACAATCAAGCAAGCAAAAACAGAAAAACTTGTTTTCTTACAGCGTTCCTGCAATGCCAGTACTGATATGGGAATTATCACTCGGGGCACAGCGAGCAAGTCCAAAATCAGCAATTTTTGGAGTAAGGTTCTCATCAAGGAGGATGTTGCTGGTCTTTATGTCTCTATGGATGATTTTCACCCCGCAACCTCCATGAAGATAAGCAAGCCCTTGTGCTGTTCCAAGAATAATAGTGAACCGCTGCTTCCAGCTGAGAACGTTTACTGTGTTATTAACTGTAACAGTGAAAGTTCAAAACGTTAAATGTCTGAAAAACCAAATTTACAGGCAGATATGAAGGTTTCAGAACAAAATAGTCACTACATACTTATATTGCACTAGATAACTTACTGAATAGTATTTGATCGAGACCCCTATTGGGTACATATTCATACACAAGAAGGCTCTCGGGTCCTTCAATACTGCAACCCAAAAGGCTTACAAGGTTTGGATGTTGAATGCCACTGATCAAGTTAACTTCATTAAAGAACTGATCCACCCATTGTCTCGTGTTGAACACCAATCTTTTTACAGCCACCGTGCTTCCGTCTGGGAGAGTCCCTTTAAACACAGAACCTGCTCCTCCTTGGCCCAATTTCCTGGACTCATGGAAAAAATCAGTTGCCTCCTCCAGCACTTCATACTTGAAATTCAAACTAGAGGCGCCTCCAAATGGCCAGAGACGATTGTTTTCTGCAGAAAAAACAATAACTCAGCTAAGGACACGAGTGAATTTGAGTTGGGGAGATTCAAATAGTGGATACAAGAAATGTTGGTTGATGGATAGAATTTCACCTTCTTTCTTTTTTGATAGTCTCCTGTACCCTATAAAAGCTCCGATTGAAGACAGCAGAAGAAATGCAACTGCTGATAAAACGATTGCTATTACAATGCCTGCGTCTCTTCCTGTAGAATTAAAAAGCAGGGAACCATGTCAAACTGAAAAGAACAGCAAGGCTAACAATTTGACGCAGTAAAAGCAATCATTTGTACAGAAATAGAGGAGAGATATAAAAGCCAACCTAACCTTTTGTTTCTAAGTTACTGTAAAAGAACCTTTCTGTAGAATACTTCATATAGCAGCCAGTGAACAGAGCTTTTCCTTCTGACCCAGGAGCACACTGCGTCAACTTTAAACCCGCCATTGTCAAGCATTTTCTACAAGCATCCTTGTTAAGAGACTTCCAACACTGAGCCAATGCATAAACAGGAAGAACTCCTCCTCTCGATGCCACAGTCCCAAAAGTTCCGTTCTTGAGAGCCAATTCAGTGACTTGCAGAATCACCTGCGCAACCTCGCTCTTAAACGCCATATGCAAAGAGGTGTCTGCTAAATCGCCACTTGGTGCGGAACAGTTCGTCGAATCATAGTTTGGATCAACAGATTCTTGGAAGAAATTATTTGTTCCGTAACGAAGAAAGCAGCCTTCGAAGTAGATGCGACCAGAATAAGCAGGAAGGCAGCCAGGAAGCTTAACTCTACCTTCGCTAAAACAGAGTCTGCAGTCGACATTGGAAATATAACCAAAGCACTGCGCTAAGGCGTAAACCTCCGGCAATGTGATGGTAACAGAATCGTCGGCCCACAGATTATAAGCGACTTTTCTCATTAGTGAGTCCATGACAATGATGAAGTTGGGGAAGATGGCGGAAGAAGCGTTGGAATTGATGGAGTCGTCAGAGGAGCCGCAGATATGGTGAATTTCAGAGGTGGGAGAGGCCAACAGATAAGAAAAAGAGATTGAAGCAATTATCAGAAACACCCATATGAGATGTTGAGAGAATTTCAATGGAAATTGCATTGATCTCCAGCAAGTCTGCTCCTTTCCCCGTTCTTCTGTGTTGCTGTGTTACCCTCTCTTTTAATGGAATAAAAAGGAGAACAAAGCACATATATGGGAGTTCCTGAAATTGAACGACGTCCTAAAACTCGTCCTCTCTCTGTCCGACGCAAACCAACACTAGAAATTGGAGAGGGCGAGAGAATTCTGGTTCTACGTTGCTAGAGCCAGGAGGTTTCTTGAACCAGAATTTGCTCTGTTTCTTTGTGTTGCATGGCTATGATCAATGGTTATGGTATTGTTTTCTGCGAGAGGAAGGATGGGATTTGAAATGAGAAGGCAAAACACTGGAGTTGGTTTCTGGTTTAAGCTTTTTTTGGATTATTGTTAGGCTAGCAGGCAAAATGGAATTAAAACAACACTAGTGCAAAGAGGTGGTGGGTGGTCGCATCATACATCAGCACAACAAAAGATTTCCTCAAGTCTTACCCAACGTCTGGTTGCTGTCCTAACGGGTGAGGACAGTGGACAAGGACACAAAGTTCTGTCCTCCGCCCTGTTTGCTTGCTGTCCTCACCTATTTTTGTTCCGACTTCAGAAGGTAAGGACAGAAATTTTTGTTCCTTCCAAAACTATGGTACAAGAATTCTTATCCTAGGGACAAAAACACAATATATAATGAAATATCAAAAATATCCTCCTTCAACGACTCTGAAACCTAACAAATTACAAACTCATTTTTGTCTGCAGCTCTCCTGCTTCCTTCGGCTTCGTCTTCGCTGATAAAGGTGAGTATTTTTGTTTGTGAGTTCATGAATCTTCTCTTCTGTTCCCACTTCAATTTATGTACGCATATGTTCTCTGCTTTTCCCCTTCTCTCTCTATTCTCCGTAACTTGCTCATTGTCACTTTCTCTACTGCCAGATTTACTTCTCCACAAACGAACCTTGCTCTTCAAGCCAACCCAGCCTGCTACCATCTTTCCTCCCTTCTGGGTAAGACGCAATATTCATCCCACCGTTTTTGTTTTTCTAAGATTGCTATGGGTGATGGGTTCCGATTGAGTGCGGGATCTAGTTGATGGAGTTATGATTGTGCTTTGTTGATGGATGTCGATTGGGTAAGGGATTAGGGATGGGTATCGGTTGGGTGAGGGATTGGGATTAGGTTTTGTTCATGGGTTTTTCGATTAGGGATGAGAATTCGGTGGAAAGCCATTTCCAACTCTCTGGTTGTTCCTCTTCTCTGCCTTTTTTTTTCTGCTGTGGATTAAAGAACACAAATGGGATCATTGAAGTGGGTAGTTTAGGTTGAAATGTGTAATTTGACGAAATAGGAATGATGAAAAGTCGAGTTTTAAGTATGTAGTTTGATGATGAAATTGTTTGAAGTGGTTTGCAGTTGAAACATTCATATATGTTTGTTCTTTGTAGTAAGCCTTCTTGAAATAGCTAGTCAGAAAATAAAAGTTGTATGTTGTTTAGAAATCACATGAGTTTATGCTAAGGAATTTGTTCACTTTAAAGATACTTGCATAAGATTCATTAGCAAAGGAACTAAATTTATGCTTTCACCAAATGAGTATTGAATCATTGTTGGTCTTTGTTGTGCATTTCCAAAAAAGTTGACCCATCAAGAATTATAAATAGATCCACTGTACAAAATTATCCAAATGGTTTTTGTTAGGAAGAATTGTTTTATGGTTATATTACTGTGATGGGAAAGCCTCATTTTCACTTTGACTTACATACTCAATCCATTTAATTTTAATACATGTAGAGACACCTTCATATCCTGACCAAATGAACTTTATTGAGAATTTTTTCAATAGCTTTTGTGATGTAAATAGGAAGGAACAATAGAGAGTAGTAATAGACTTAAAGGCTATTTAGAAATGATATAATAGGCTATAATCTCTCAATGAAACTTAAGAACCTATTATACTAGGATTAAATTATGTTATGTATAGAGATGAATGGGGATTATTAGTCACTAAATATGAGTGTAGAAGTTGTTATGGCAATGCTAAGGTATTTGAAAGGAGTAAGTAATTTCAATCCCAAAAATCCAATAATTGCATATGTACAATTTTTGAGCCTTTATTGAGACAATGAAGTTTTGTTTATTGAGATACTGGAAGTTCTATAATGTGCAGGCCTACTGTGGCTATTATCAAGCACATTGTGCTTCGAAAGGTTTCAGTTTGCTCTTAAAAAGTCTTGCTTTTACATTTTTAATGATATAACAATGAGATTGGTACATCTCAATGTAGCCTTGCGAGGAATTAGTTTCTATTCTCCTGTTGCTAGAGCCAAATAAACTGACTTATGATTCTAATTTAATATGATAATCTTTTATGTTCTTATGGAATAACTATGAATTTCTTGGTATGCTGCCTGTGAATATGTATACCATAAAAATAATTTTTCTTAGGACATAGAATAAGGTTCTAAACACAATAATGCAAAACATTGAACTGGACCTAACCAGTTTTGGAAAATTAAGGTATAGAGATGTCAAGTTATTTGTGTTCAATTCTTTTAACTGCTATGTACTGTTGGTTCTTGGACCTAGAATGACTTTTTTTTTGGGAAGTTAGTATGAATTTTGTTATGAATGTTCTATATTAGTTGCGTTCCTATTGTGTTTGGATCGGATGTAAGGAAGAAAAATGAAATTAAGAATCTAGGAGAATAGGGAACATAATCTAATAAACATTTTGTGAGCTGACTCTTTTATTGGTAGAAAACAATGTTAAAAGGAATAGATTTTCAAATGATGAATTCTATTTCCATGACTTCAAATTCTTTTTGACAACTAAATGAGTTAATGCTTGGTTCTAATCACCATGCTCTATTTCTTGTTGACTACATTACACTGCTTATTTCATCTACACATACCATATTAATGGATTGTTCCCTCACGTTGTATATATAGAATAACATATATCTAAAGCTACACCTACCCTCCTTTTATCTGTATGTGTTTTGTTTCAATGTTACATGGTGAAGCTGAATACATGCCTACTACAACTTATCGTTTCTTATATATAACAAACATCAAATTTTGATTTACTGACTTCTCAGATATAACAGCAATGTTTGATTTTATGGTTTACTAGGTACGTTAGAGACCTTCTTCTGAATCCTCCTGCTTCTAAAATTGCCTCAACTATTCAAGATAAACTGACATTCAAGTCATATCATTGTTCAATTATCATCAGATTTACAACTAGTCAGTCATGTGTATATGAAATGTCTCCAAACCAATTGCTTGAAAGCTGACTTGGTGTGATGTCTTAAAAATGGTCATTCAATGGAGATACTTAGTTATCTGAAGTTAAAAACCTGCCACTGAAATAGCTTTTAAATGTACTTTAGTCATGAAGCATATTCTGCTGCTTTGATCTGAAATTTTGAAGGACTTTTAGGATTGGAAAAAGGAAGAAGAACATTAGCTCTCTTGTTTGGCATAAAAGTGCAAAACACAGCAACTGAGTTTTCAAGATAAAACTTACCCATTTTCTGTTACCACAGCGAATTCGTCAGTGAAAATTTATCAATTCCTTAAGTGAAAATGAATAGAGCAAAGTTTTCTGAATCTGTCACCTGAAAAATACATGGTAACAATCTGAAACTGGCAATGTATCAAGTGTATTTGCCATTTTCTTCCATGAATTCACTTTCTTTAGCCCTGGAGTTGAGTAGTTTTGAGCTGGATATCTAGGGGCATTATTGCATAGCTTTATATTCATGAAATTGTGGTTCAAAAATTGTGCTGAACTATAATTCTTTGGCAGAAACGTGCAAACTCATGAGCAAAGTGACGTGTTCAATTCCAGATTTCACATGCATTTCTTCTGCTAAGGTAGTCTACAAAGTACCTTGTGAATGCATGCAACATTCAAATATATTACATCTATGCTTCTCACATGTTATTTAATAATAGTTCTAGTTGTATTAGTACTTAGAAATGTTTTTGCTATAATACTTGTGGATGCAGCTAGCTTCAGCAATCATTACTTCTCGTTTCTAGTTGTTTAGTTTTACTGTTAATTCAGACAGTTCTTTTCATAAGTATCATCTCTGCCATGATTTTTTCAATTATTGGTAGTGACTAGCTTGCAAGTGGCTATAGTTTTGTGGAAAGGACACAGCTATATGATAGAATCCCAGAAACAAATAAGGAAAAATAGGTATTTGCTATAGATTTTCCGTAAACGAATACAAACTATAATCTGGTTTCGAGGAC
>JAOTBA010000006.1:28602851-28620918 GCA_025629845.1 Erythroxylum squamatum | reverse complement strand
ATTCCATCAATTTATAAATACCAATTTAACAAATCAATAAATATTAAGTCCAAAATATCTGCATTAAAATTGACTTAACAATAACGGTGATATTTGAACATGTTTTTGTACGTTTTATATATTATGTTATATCTTTCTAATATTTAAAAAATTATAAAAATTAAAATTTTACTAATGTTTTAAAACTCGGACTAAAAGTTAACCAGTAAGACAAGAAGTTTAAGGTTTAAAAAATTTAACAGGTATTAGACAATTTCAAAACTGAGTAAAGATTAAATAAAATTAAAAATTTTGAAATGTGATTAAAAGATATTATTTTTTTGTCAAAAAAGATATTGTTTTTAACTATTAATAAATTTAAAATTTAATTAAAAAAGATATTGTTAAATAATAATTAATTAATTTTAATTTATAAGAATTTATTACTTTATAAAAATTGACAAATTAATTAATAAATTACAGATTTTTAATAAAAAAAGATATTAAAATAAAATGAATTAAAAATTTGGACGATTTAAGATTTTAACGGTTGAATTGGTCGAACTAGTTGAATTTTTTAATCGTTAAATTTTATTAATAATATAATAATACCTCATTCTACAATAAAAATAACGATGCAGTAAAAAATCTCGTTAAATGTGGGACTTAGGAAGTTATCCCTAATGTTATAAAAGAAATATTAAAATATATTTGATGTCTTGTTTGAAATTTAGGACATTTAATATAATTTATCTTCTTATTATTATATTAAAAATTAGTAATTCCCTGCGACTAAGTATGCAAATATATTATAACCTAACTTTTGTGGACTTTTGCCATTTCATAAAAATATATCTATATTTCATTTTTATTAAAATAAGGAAGATTTATTTTGTAAGAATGATAAAATCAGCCTAATTCAAATTAGTTCAAAATCAGCCTACTTCAAATTAGTTCGATTTTGAAATAATCAAATTTCAAATTAACATAAAATTTAATAGAATCGAATTATCAAAGCTAAAATAACATTATTTATTAAAATAACATCATTTTGATAATTTATTATTGTAGTTTTAGTTTATGAAATTTTAAAATACTCAAATTTAATTAAGACGTAAAAGGTAAAATTATAATAAACTTAAATTATAAATTATAAATAATTTAAAATGAGTTCAACTTATTATGATTCCTAATATCTCGTTTTATGTTTTGGTGTAATGGATTGGAAAGCAAATATAGCGTAAATAATCCAAGTGCCGTTGCCACTGAATTTTCAATTATGCTTATGTCGTGTGGTTGGTCCCTAATCTCTGTTAGTGAGTCTAATATTCACCAATGGTTGAACCGGGAACATTTTCTAGTATCACGGTTCAATTTGTATTCATATAATCCACGAATACAAAAGAAAAACCGTAAAGCAAGAATAATCGCATGAAAAGTTTAAGAAAAATACAGGCAAGTGAGAAAAACGCGCGACAAAAGAGCGTGGAACAGTTAACTAGGAAAGAGCAAAAAGAAGCAAACTGGGAGAGACGAGGCCCAAAGTCTCAGAGTTTCTCCTTGTTTGTACGCTAAAGTCGCGCCCTCCAATGGCTCTTCGATGTCCCGCTTCTCTATGTCTTCATTAATTGAACCAAATCTTCTGCTGATCAATAGTCTCTCTTCTTTCTTCTCTTGGAAACAGAGAACAATTTGATTTACCACGTACTGCAGCATCTTTTTCCCTCTTTACTTGTCTCACTCTTTGTATGCGACTGCCACCGCCCAAGTATTACTTGTTGTGCTATATATACGGTGACTTGAACGCCTGAATGTTTTCCTGTTGAATGCATATGGAGGACCTCTATGGTGTGCAACCAAGTTGTAGCCTTCATGATTTGTCCATGCACGCGCCGGTTGCCCCGCCTGACTATGACTATTTTCTGTCTCCTGGGCCGATATCGTTTCCCATGCTCGGATCGGAGCAGTTGTTCTCCGGCTCTTCTGTGTCGGATTCTGCTTCTCCGGTGGCGGAGATTCAGAAGGGTTTGACGTCGGAGGAAGAGGCTTCTAGTGCTATTAGGGCTAGAATTGCTTCTCATCCTCTCTACCCTAAGTTGCTTGAAGCTTACATTGATACCCAAAAGGTATACACAAAAGCCATTGTTCTTTTGGCTCTTGAAGCTATATATGCAGCTTTCCCAAGTGGCTAAAAGATTAGAGAAAACGCATTCAAAAAAAGTCAGAAGTTGCATAGTTAAAGAAGTTTGTTGTGGTTCTACTTAGCTGACAATTAGTAAAAGAGTTAATAGGGATGCAAAGCCAGTTATTACATACAGTATACATCATTCCCCTGAAATCACTAGAAAGCGGGCGTGGGGCTCTGAAAGTGAAAATGGAACAAGCTTGGACTAGCCACACTGTTCTTGGATTTTAGTCTTCATTTAAGACCTTAAATTTGGTGCACATTGGATGTTGTCGTTGTACGTACGTGTATCTGAAAGTTTCTTCTTTTCAATAATGCCTACAGAGACTTGCTTTTACTGTATTTTCTTTCCGAATAAAGGAATCGACTTGTGAGCACTTTAACTGTGTAATCCACACTTTAGCTTCCATGATGACCAGCTGAGAAGTGATGATAAGTCACCTTTCTTTTTGCAGGTGGGAGCACCACCGGAGATGGTCTCTCTACTAGACGAAATCCGCCAAGAAAGTGACCTTTCCAAGAAAATCAATGTTGCTACCTCTCTTTTGGGTGTAGATCCAGAGCTTGATGAGTTCATGGTCTGTACCCTATCTCATGAAATTGCATATCTTATTGAAGAAATCTAAAAACCCTAGAAAATGCCCACCTCACCTCACTCCTCTCTGGCTCGCTTAAAACTTTGAAGTTACTAAGCAAGATTTCAGCTTTTCTTGTTATTTTCCTTTCTAGCAATGTATTGCAACGTGGGAACTGCACTTTTTGAATTTCAGACCCTATTTTTCTTAGTTTTCTTGATTTATATAGTAGTTGGTTGTCAATAAGTCGCTTTGTCAAGGTTTTATGCTCCAAAGGGAAATGGGTCCTCCTGGCTTTTTTTTTTTTCTTTCCCTCAAATCTAGTGATATGCTGCCTTGCCCTTTTATGTTCCTTTCTTCAAGTTTCACGCGATCAATACTAGCTCTTTGTTTTTGTAGGAGACTTACTGCCAGATTTTGGCCAAGTATAAATCGGATCTGTCGAGGCCTTTCCACGAAGCCACCACGTTCTTGAACGATATTGA
Organism: Erythroxylum squamatum; assembly: GCA_025629845.1. Classification (NCBI taxonomy): domain Eukaryota; kingdom Viridiplantae; phylum Streptophyta; class Magnoliopsida; order Malpighiales; family Erythroxylaceae; genus Erythroxylum; species Erythroxylum squamatum. Next base: position 28,617,694 of record JAOTBA010000006.1, on the reverse strand, counting down.
AACTCAATTCAACACCCTTTGCAAAGGTTCTTCCAGCACACAAGTTTCGGGTCTCTCACTTTTATCCTCTCCTTCTAAGAACATTGGACTTTTCAATTATTTATATAGTTCATTGATGTTTGTGTTCGAGATCTTTTAAAACTGGCAGCTTTAGATCTTCTGTGTGATGCTCGGACTGTGACACATGATCATACAAGAAACCCACATGAGAAAGAAGATGGGAGCGTATGTTAGCATTAACCTAGCGCACGTTAGGAGAACGAAGATCACATGAAGAATAGTGGTTGCTTTCATAGACCAATTCCCGGATTGATGCTAGACAAAAACCTGCACCAGTGGGAACATTTATTCTCATTCTGGCTAAGGAAACCCAGATGTCAGATGTCAGATATTTGAGACAACAGAACCCTAGGACTAGATGAATCCCTTTTCTTTCGTAGAAATGGTTCTCAGCAGTGTAGGACATCTCTAAAAGCTTTACCTAATTAGCGTCTGAGGTGATCTTGTGCCTTTACATTTTCAAGTCATTTCATTGGTCCGATCTATATTAGTTCGTTTACCTAAGAACTTAAGGTATTGATCCCGAAGGATAATAAAAACAAATAAGGCTTAGCGGTACCTTCTGAATTAGTGATGCCACTTAGGGATTGATATCTGCGTTGCATGTTGTTTCAAGTTTTAATTTCTTCGAAGTTATTAGATGTGAAATTAGGACCTTGAGTCAGTGAATGTTGGAGGAGTGTAACCATAATAATCTCTTTCCTTTTTAGAAGTTATAACATGACTTTGGAGTCATAGCCGGAGTGGAGTTTTCTTTTCTTTTCCTTTTTTCGTTCAGACTTACTAGATTGATTCTTTACGTCTCTAATCTTGAGTTAAGATCTTGATTGTTAGAAAATTTAGGAAAATAAACTTAGTTTCTATTTCATCTGATATTAGCTGGATATTACTTCTTGTTATTGTGTTTAATTATGTGCTAGTGCTACGATGTTTGTAGCTATTTCATCATGCTATGCTGATAATATTTAGCCGCTGCACATTGAGTTGTTATGGATGTTATAGTTGCTAATAGATGTTCCTGTTCTCCATCCAGTCTATGCTATAGAAATAGATGTTTACTGCTTTTGGGAGGCCAGGGATGGTAACCATTCATATAATGATATAAAAATCTCACTCTATCTTTTCTTCTTAGATTGTGGGAACTTAAAGATTGCATTCTGCAACCTTCCTAGTTCTCACAAGAACTTGACGCTTATTTATTACTGGTGGCTCATGGAAAGGCTCCTCCGTGCTTTTTAGTTTGGTCCTAGACAAGGTTCGGACAGTGCTGAGTCATGTTTGTCATATTGCACTGTGATGTGTTCATGGTTGAGTCTTTATATCATGAAAACCTAGCTTTTTAACTTTGGTGGTATTGTGATTAAAGATATTGAACTCCATGGAGCATGAGTTGTAGTGCATGCCATGATGGGGAATAAAAAACTGTTCCTAAGAAAGTTCTTAGGATTGGATGAACGTCCAAAGGACAAAAGACCAAAGTACTTGGAAGTGAACTACCAGGCCCAGATGTTTTAATTGGCATGGATGAACTCAAAACTAAAAGCAAATCTCTTTTCTGCTTAATCATCAATATCATTTATTAAATCAGTTAGGTTACCACCTGAATATTAAAATCAACATGAGAGGATACTACGGCAGGCTGAAGTACGAGGAGTTGTGATTTTCTATATGCAACAATTACTTTTGCACCTAGAAAGAAAAGAACATAACATCTGCTCGTGTAAGGACGTTGCCATCATCTTCTTTTGTCATCTATATTCATTTTTGAAGTACTTGAACAATTATTTTAGCTTCCTTTTATGAGGATTAGTATAATTGAATACTAGTTAGAGCACTTGACATTTACACTTGGTACACATGGATTTTGTCGGTTAAATTGTTTTTCTAGCTGCATATCTTTATGGTCAAGATTACAAAGCAAGCATCTGGCGATGGATGCATGCTTTTTATGGAATAACTGTCAGAAAAAAGCTCCTTTTCTTGCATTTGTTTGGAAATTATGGATTTTGTTAGGAATGGGAACTTTAGATAGAGATTGCTCAAGATTATATTTTCATTGCATGCGCAGAACAGAAGTTCCTATTTTAAGAGTTATATCAGGCATATGAGTCACAGCAGGCCAATGCATTGGATTCAGTTGGACGCCTACTTGTCCAGGTTCCTTATGTTTTTGATAATGGCTTCACGTTGCTTTAGGCAATCTTGGTCATTCATTTGCTACTCCTAAAGGCATTTTCCCTTTTTTTTTCTTAATCTTGTTTGAAAAAAATTCCGAGGCTGTTAAGAAAACATTGCTAGTGTTTTCCCGCTGCAGGAGAAGTGAATTTGGGTTGTGAACTTCTTTAGATGCCACCTTGGGATTTGTTGGTATCTTCTGAATATGGAGTAATTTTTGGCACTTCTTTTGGGATGTGAATACTTTTTCTTCAAATGTTTACTGACGTTGCGCATCGACTGTATGATTTGAATGTAAACACGTGATCTGATGTTGGTGTGCCGTTACTCGAACCATTCTATAATAGTGTAGATTATAGTTGAGATATGAGGCTGCCTGTTACATGAAACCAAAGATTTGGGGAAGTGGTTGTTCTCCACTGAAGAAGGTGAATGACGGGTGGAGGCTGGTGATCTTTAAGAAAAAGGTATTCCTCAAGTTGAGGGACCTTGATGGGTTACCTCATTCATTCTCGCTCTTCGTGCAGCTTGGAGTGAGTGGGGCAATTTACTAGAGGGGTCTCTACTGTTGGCAGACGCTAACCTTACCCTCATTTCTGACAGAGACGCGACATAACAAACTGCAGGATCTTTATCCAATCTTTGATGTGCCCCATCTTTCTCTCTCTACGTTAACACAACCCATCACTTCATACAAAATCTTTTGTTATATCAAATCTGCTGTACCGGGGAGGACATGGATGCTCGACCTTCCATGTTCTTGAGTTGTCTGACTAGTCCTTCACTTTTATCCCATATTTTGCTTCTAGCTTGCCTGTATTATTTCGGCTTTTAATTTTATTTTCTTTTGGTTTGGAAGCTTTGTTCCTTTTGTGATATGTTTACCTCGGCTTCCTGTTGCCTGCTCACTTTCTTACCAGATGAAACTGTTGGTTCATCCGATGAAGATACAACTGGAGAGGTTCAGGGTTCTTGCTGTCTGAAGGAAGATAAAGAGCTCAGAGAAACATTGCTACGCAAGTATAGTAGCTACATTAGTACATTAAGGCACGAGTTCTCAAAGAAAAAGAAGAAGGGGAAGCTGCCAAATGAAGCTAGACAAGTCCTATTGAACTGGTGGAACATTCATTACAAATGGCCTTATCCCACGGTAAAATATTTATATCAAACTCTTATCTTCAAGAAGTGAATTTCGGCGGTGTTTGTGATTGTTTTTTCTTCATGTGCTTGATGATTGTAACAGGAAGCTGACAAGCATGCACTGGCAGATGCCACTGGGCTAGACCAGAAGCAGATTAACAACTGGTTTATAAACCAGAGGAAGCGTCACTGGAAGCCCTCGGAGGACATGCAGTTTGCTGTTGTGGATAGTCTTTATGGACCATTTTTTCATGAATGACCGATCAGGTCCTGCTTTGTAAATAGTACTTGGAAACAACATTCTCTTAAGCCTCTGGAGTTTTAATGATACATTAGTATTGCATTAAATACAAGTCAAATTAAAAAGAAAACAAATGAAAATGGTGGAACTTCATTAAATCGAATATTTGCACAAATTGCATTGACTATAATTCTCATTTGATACAAAATCCTTGTCATTGAGAAAAACTTCTATCATCATCATTCAAATTTATTACACCATATGGCATGTCAATATTTTCTCATCCTAGATTATCTTACAAGTCACTTTTATCTATTAAACTCGATTTCTAAGAAATCCAATCTGCTGAAAAATTAATATGGTCAAGGCAAATTAGATTTATAGAACTACTTATTCTATTAAGAGTCCTAGTAAATAAATTAAATTAAATTATTAAAAAATTATATTTAGGTTAATAATGATAATAATACAACTTTCTCAAAATTTTAAATTGTATTAAACAAAAACTAATTAATTTAATCTTTTGTATTCCAATTTATTACTTTCTTAGAATGGATGGATTCTGTTCCAATTCCTTTCATACCTTGTCGTATTCACACATTAACTCATAATTTGAATTGCAAACATTTGCTATTTCGAAATACCACTTTCAAATTAGTCCCACCAAGCGACTGCAAGACAACAAAAGTAACTTTATAAACAAAATAAAGTGACAGTTAATTTCCAACAAGTAACAAAAATGAAAAAAATATGTACTTGGATTAAGTTTGTCTCTTTGACTTATAGCAATAGGCATCCCAAAATCACTAAAAATATCCATCTAAACCTCCATTTGTGAGTTTAGGAGATCTTGCATCATTCCATGGGCAACAACAACTTCATCTTTCTTTGTAAAACTTGGTCTAAAATAGGGAATATGACTAAAACATGTTCCAACTACAAACAATGGAGAGTAAAGTTATCTTTCCTATCTCTCAATGATGATTATAAGATAAGATATGTATAAAGAAGATTATTTCTTAAATTTTCCTTGATTGCTTCCTTCACCCTCACCTTAACATCATAAAAATAACTCATTGTTGTCTTCTCATCATTATCAACAGGACTAAGCACTCTCATCAAAGGTTCACAAACTCGGATGATAAATTGGCATTATGACCAAAATTCATGATCTTTAAATATAATTTTAGAAACTTCCAATTCAGCATTAGACCTAGCATATTGAGTTTCAAGTCACTTATCACTTACCACTTATAAAAATTTGCCTCACCTCCTTCTTTATAAAGAGAAAACACTAAATTGATAATAAATTAGTCACAAATCTTGTAATAACATGACAACACAAATTCCTACTTTTACAAAATCTTCTTTTTTCAAGTTTAAGAACCATGTATAATTACAGATAAACTTGGTTACTTTTCTTTTTACTTTATGCACAGTTTCATCAATGATAGGAAAATATTTAGCATTTTCTATATTTCCAACATTAGATCAATGCAATATATAGCATAAGGAATTTAATAAAAAGAATTATATTTACTTTGCAATCTTTTTCTAGATGTTTTATAAGCAGAATTATTGTTAATATCAAACTGAACAATATTTTCTAGCTTAACTTCATTCACAACTTCATCATATATCAAAAATAGAGTATCAACATTTTTAAAAAGACTTGATGCATTAATAGACTTTAAAAATATTATCCCTTTATCATAATAAACTGAAAAATTGATAATAGACCGTGTCTTCCATTTGTCTAACTATTACATACGACTAAATACTTATAAGTTGCCTAAGTCATTATTCTTTCACCCAAATAACTGTTTATTTCATAAACTGAACTACTCATAAGTTTACCTCTGTAATCATCAAGTGAATGAATTTACATCCTAAACCACCATGTCCACCTTATAGGTTACATCTTTATATTGCAAGGCATTGCGATTGAAAGCTGAACTCTAGGAGTTATTTATGGTGAAAAAAGTTAAACACCTGTCTTCTTCTTTTTCTTATATCAGGTGTAACATTCCCTTCTTTTTGGTTGAGAAAATCACCTTCAACATCTTCACTATCATCCTAACCACTAGAAAAAGAACTTCCACTACCAGTTTTGTAATTTAGTTTTGACTTTCTATCTATCTAATGTTGATACTCTTCAAGCAAAGTTTTTATTTGTCATTTCACTTCTTGACTCACTTTCTTACAAGGCTTAATATCATCTTCTATCCCAACTAAATGCTTAATTGATCTTGTGATTCCGCCACCTTTCAATGCTTATTAGGATACAAACAAATAGTATGGTTCTTTATTCCAAGGGCCAATCTAGTATGAGCCCAAGTTGGATCATTGAATCTTCTGAATCAACTGAATTATCAGGAGTACTTGAACTTTTCTTCATTTATCTATAAAAATAAATGAAAACATATATCAAAATTAACTTAATAACTTTATATCAAAATAAAGTTGTGTAAAAGAAAAGGAAGAAATAGAGCAACAATAGTTCCTCAATAATCATATGATATGCATATGCAAGTGAGCCTTATAAATTAGTTTTCATAAATTAGAAGAGAGAATAATATTGTATCAAAAATTTTCATAAATTAGTTTAATTGAATTTTGTAAATTTTAGGTTCGAAGGTCAGATTAAGGAGTATTTTGGATTATCAATTAGTTGAGCTCGAAATCGAGATAAGGATAACCTTGGACCTTACTCTTAAAATTAAGTACCGTTTTGTTATTAATAAATTATATTTTGAATTAGTCATTAATTTAATTAATAATTAATAATTACATACATGAATTATATTTACTTTATTAATGTAGTATAAGGTGTTTCATTGTTATATTTTGTTATGTTTTCTGAGGTGTATTGCTTGTTAAGTTGACGATAAATGTGTTAATTAAATAGAGACTAGTGGTTAATAAGTTGTGAATAATTTGTGACAATCGAGAATTAGTGACCTGCCTAGGATAGGCTACATTTAATGGTCTTAGATTGATAGGTTGTTTAGAGATGAGAGAGTGGTGGTTAGGTATCTGTCTATGGAGCAGATACCGAGGCATCCTGAGTCCCTAGGATGTTCTGTACTAAAGACTAGGTACTACAGCGGTACCAAGATATCCTGAGTCCTGGGAATATACTATGTCGATGGCTAGGTACTGGAGTAGTATCGAGATACTAAGAGAGATTGAGAAATTGAGGTAGCATATGCTGATATTTATACATTTAATTACGTTTTCACTTATGAGAGCTTATGATGAGATGAGATGGCAGACCGTTGGATATACACCTACTAAGTTACACTGAGGCCAAATAATTCAGTTAAATATTAGAATAAAACATAAATGTCAATTGAAATTAATATTTGTGTAATCATCATTTAGTAAAATTTTTGAGATGTTTGTTAACTATTTGGATTAGACTAAGGATTGTTGTGTATATACATATTATATGTATGATTTAATCAGTTGACTAAATGTTATAATTAATTATTGAGTTACTTGGTTTAAGGGTAAAGTCGGTTATCCTTGCTGAGTTGGCAGCTCACCCCTTGCCATTATTTTTTTAAAAGATCCAGTGATTGCCGATAACCCTAATGTACGTGATTGACAGAGTGGAGATTAGGTAGGGCCAACATATTACTTTTGTATAGTTGTTGGAATGTATATGTATATTTTCGAACGTGACAATTGTAGTAGTTATGTTGTATGGAATAATTTTGTGTTTGACAAACAATCATCTCTTTTAGAACTAATGAGGAATTTGATGGTTAATGGTTTGTTTTGGGAACTATTTGGTTAATTGTAGTTTAAGAATTTTGGGAGCGTCACAGTTTAGCATAAACATGTTTTAAAATAGTAAAATAGCTCCAATTTAGTTGATCGGGTTGTCGAAGCCTTCAAAATTAATTCTGATTCACTAACTTCTTATACTAGTTATAGAACCAAATTGAATCCCAGGAGAACTAAAAACTAATTTCTTAATTTCAATTGTCAAAACAAGTTGAGGGTTTATGATTAATTAACTAATGAATTAAAACTAACAAAGAATCAAAGTAAATAAACTAAATATAAAAGAGTAAGATATTTAATGGTATGTAACTCCGATTTAAGGAAAATGTCTCATCCACTTGTAACATTGATTATTGGTCTAAAAAGAATAATTTTTACAATTCAAGCAGTTAGTTTGAAATCTGTTAGGATAGTCAAAGTTAGTCCCAAATTTTCCTAAATTTATTGGTTCAGACCCACCATTCAAACCAAAACTTACCACAAATTGATTAAGTATGATAGCATTTTATATCAATTAAATGATGTCAATAAGGTTAGTGAAAAAAAACTAAACCCTAAAGTAAATAATTGTCATAGCTATAACTATTCAATTTAATTTTCTTTCTTCTTGTAAGTTAAATATGCAACTTCATAAATAATTTAATTGCTACCTGCACTAATCCTTTATGACAATTACAGATCATTAAATTCATGGATAACTATAGAATAATCAACATTAAATTAATTTACCATATTAATTAATATTAATTATTCATGAAATAGAAGAACACAAAACAAGAAATGCTAACATTAAAACATGCATTTAAGTTTAGAACAAAATCTCACAAAGTTACAACTAGAGTTTTGAATCCCCTTGAATTAGAATATTTGGATTTAGCTACACATAGCTTTAGTTTCAACACCAAAAATAGAAAAAAAAATATGAAATACTGAGGGAATCACAAAGAAACGAAAATAGAATGATGTGTAGAAGTGTTAAATGTGCTTTCCCCTTATTTTTCTAATAAATCCTAACCTCCCTCTATCTTACGAAGATCATATCTAAAAAAATTCAAATCCTTATATAATAGGGATGAAAATAAGTTTCATAATTGAATTCAAACTCTTGAGTTGAATCTAGCATTAGGCGTGATCTCATCTTATCCATTGCAGTAATCTGTCCTTTTTTTCCAAAATTTGTGATTTTGACCAATAACGCTCTAATTTGAAGCAATCTCCACCTGTTACCTCCTAAAATAAAATAAACATTAATTTTCTCATTTAACCATTAAAGTTAAACAAAACCAAAAGAGATGGGTCTAATTAACTTAATCAAATAATATCTTTTCAAATTCTCCAACACTAGACTTGTGCTTGTCCTCGAGCATATATCAATTCAATACAATAATCATCATAATACCATCCTCTCATCTTCTTTCATGTCATCTAGAAATATCCCAAAAGCTAATACATATTAAAGTTTTAGGATAAAATAACAATAAAGAGAACAAGTATTCATGAGACACATTTTTAGAATTAAAATATAGCATCTCATTATTTATATCAAAACCAAATAAAATAAGACTTGATAACCTCTCATAGATTTCACTCTATACACTCAAAGTGTTTAACGTTCATTAAGCTCTCAAATCAAAACATAGCAAGTTGTCCATAAGCTTGCTCATGAATCATATCTCCAATACTAACAAAAATGAACTTAATGCATAAATAGAATGGACTTGATAAGGGTTGTAACGTGGCTTAAATAAGGTATGAAAAACATAAGTTTTTATGTTAAATAAATTAAAAGAAATCATTCAAAATTATCCACACAAGTTTTAATTCAATTTAATCCAAAACTTACTTGATTCAAATGATATCCTTTTCAATCACTTCATCATTTTTTCTTTTCTTTTATTTTTTATTTTTTATTTTTTTTCATAATTTTAATTCTTTTTAAAACAAGAATGTCAAAGAGGATATTTCTTTCTTTTTTCCTTATAATTCTCCTCCATTCTATAAAAAATGAAAAATCAAAACAATGCAACTTAAATAAGCTAATTTACTTTTCATAGAAATAGTCAAAATCCTATACAAATAAGCTTGAGACAATTCCTTTAAGTTAGGGGCTCAAAATTATTAAGGACATCAACAAAAAGAACGATAAGAGTGGTTTATAATAAGGTTAGTATTCAAGAAAGAAAGGTCAAAGCTCAAATTGGTTTTCTAGGGGTAAAAATTAAGGTAGGCATTTTTAGGTCGAAAATGGTTATCTTAATTACCTTTATCATCTCTATGCACAAATTCATAAAAAATGTAGTCTTAATATATATTCAAGGGCAAGTTCTACCATAAAAAGCTATGTTTGATAACAAAAAAAAAACATGAGCATAAATGTGAAGATTGCTCTTAGGTTCAAAAGCTCATATAGGTGTCAAAATGCACGAAGTCTTGTACACTTTAATTCAACACAACCAATGAGATACTTAAGTAATTTAATGAAAAACATTAGTCATGTTTGTCTCTCTCATGCATTATAACTCTAACCAAATATGTATCCTAATTTAGGGATTATTTTTAAACAACAATTAGAAAATTATGAGGCTATCATGAGGAATAATCGACATCTGAATTATAATGTTCACGAGTTCAAGCACAAATTACAAAGTTTATCATAGTATATACTCTTATTCCCCTACACCTAAATGATAAATTGTCTTTAATGTATGCACAAAATGCTCACATGTCACAAAATAATCAATATAAAATAAAACAAAAAGTGAAAGACTATCCTGAGTTATGAGCATCTAAAATGAGATGTACCATGATGTCAATGTAAATTGAGATATTAGCCCATAAATTATAGAAGAGCATCCAAATTCCTCTCCAGTTTAGAGGTTTCACATTTTAACATCACCAATTGAAAATGATGCTTATGTTGAATTGGTAGAACCAGAAGATACAGAGGTTGTGAACCATCACGATCCTCTTGTTAATTTGAAGATGAACCTCTTTGGGGGATCACATGATATAAAACAAATGTTCTCCTTTATTGCTCGATCAATCTCATTGTGCTTAAACAAGCCTTATCCAGTAGCTCCATCTTATAGGCCTCATTAATATGTCAGGTTTGAGAGCGACACTGTTGTTTTCTTTCTTTGGAGTTAAAAGTGGTCTGACTCAGCTAGTAACAAAATAGATGCATTTTTATCTATCCAAGCATGCTTCCCATTGGTATTTGTGGTAGGTCCAGTGTTAGATTGATTTTGTATAGTTGGATTCACCTTTTGATTAGTATCTTTTGATCGTCCTATAATTAAGATAATTATAAAAGACAAAACTATTCCTAAAAATAACTAAAACAATTAATGAATAACTAAAATTAAAATTAAAACGAAAGCAATGAAAATTATTTAATAAAAAATAAGTAAAAACTGGAAAATAAATATGACATGATTACAATACTAGTGGACAGTTGGATTCCTTGGTGTGTTGGTGGGCATGGTGGACAAATGGGTTGCTTGTTACGCCTGTGATGCGACTGGTATGCTTGCACATCTCTGTCTGTTTGGTGGGAAGCCTGGTGTGGTGTGTGTGGTGCGTTGTGGACGTTGGCTATTGGTTGTGCTACAGAAGATACTGGACATGAGCTGTGTTGGTGTGGTTGTATGACTGCGTCAACTGAGTCATAGGAGTTGCTTAGTGCTGCACTAAAACCATAGTTACAAAATTCGTATCATATTGGGCGGTACGAAACGGTACAAAAATGAGTGCTTCGATACTGGGTTTGTGTATCGGTCTGTACTGACCTGTTTCGGTTCTTCTCCCTCCCACACCCATACCCACACCCGACGTTGCTGTTCTTCTTCTTCCTCTCATTATTTTCTCTCTCACTCTCTCTCTTCTTCACTGTCGCCATTCGCCACCATTCCCTTTCCGGCCGTCCGGAAACCATCACCACTCCCCCAGCAACTAGCCCACCACCGCCCAATGCCAAATCTAAATTCTGAAATAGATCCAAATCCATACCCAACCTGACCTGAAATTGAATTGATTATTGATTTTTTAGGTGTGTTTTTTGCTCTTAAATTTGAAAAACAAATTCATTGTATTCGGTTGTTTACTTATGTTTTGTGATGGAAATTGTTGGAAATTATTGTTATGTTTTGTGATGAAAAATGTTGGAAATTATTGGAATAAAAATTGTTAGAAATTATTGGAAATGAAAATTGTTTATGTATGTTTTTGTAATCGTTAAATTTAAATTGTTGGAAATGAGTTTGTGATAGTTGAAATTGTTGATTGTTGGAAAGGAAATTGTTGAAAATTTGGAAATAGAAATTGTTTATGTATCTTTTGTGATGTTTGAAATTTTGAATTAAAATTGTTCAAAATTGTTGGAAATGGAATTGTTGAAAATTATTAGGAATGAAAATTGTTGGAAATGGAAATTGTTTATGAATGTTTTGTAATGGGTGAATTTAAATTGTTGGAAAATGTTAGAAATGAAATTGTTGGAAATTGTTGAAATTAAGAAATGAAAATTGTTAGAAATTGTTGAAAATGGAAATTGTTTATGTATATTTCATTATTTTGTGAATTATGAATTTGTGATGGTTGAAATTGTTAGTTGTTGGAAATGAAATTGTTGGTTGTTAGAAATGAAATTATTGGAAATTTGAAAATAGAAATTGTTTATGTACGTTTTGTGATGTTTGAAACTTTGAATTGAAATTGTTCAAAATTATTAGAAACAGAATTGTTGAATTGAAATTGTTGGAAAATGTTAGAAATGATATTGTTGGAAATTGTTGAAATTAAGAAATGAAATTTGTTATAAATTGTTGAAATACAAATTGTTTATGTATATTTCATTATTTCGTGAATTGTGAATTTGTGATGGTTGAAATTGTTGGTTATTGGAGATGAAATTGTTCGTTGTTAGAAATGAAATTGTTGGTTATTGGAAATAAAATTGTTGGTTATTAGAAATGAAATTGGAAATTTGGAAATGAAAATTGTTTATCTATGTTTTGTGATATTTGAAACTTTGAATTAAAATTGTTCAAAATTGTTGGAAATAAAATTGTTGAAAATTATTGGGAACGAAAAATGTTGGAAATGGAAATTGTTTATATATGTTTTGTAATGGTTGAATTAAAATTGTTGGAAAATGTTAGAACTGAAATTGTTGGAAATTTTTGAAATTAAGAAATGAAAATTGTTAGAAATTGTTGAAAATGGAAATTGTTTATGTATATTTCATTATTTTATGAATTGTGAATTTGTGATGGTTGAAATTGTAGGTTGTTGGAAATGAAATTGTTTATGTATGTTTTGCGATTATGTAAATCGTGCCCTTCAACTTGATCTTCATCTTTGAAACTTTGAATTAAAATTGTTCGAAATTGAATTGTTGGAAATATAAATTGTTTATGCATGTTTTGTGATGTTGAAAATGGAAATTGTTTATGTATGTTTTATGTAATTATATTTGTTGAATAATTGAATTGTTAATTTTTGACTTATGGTGAATTGTGTTCGATGAAATTGAATTGTATGATGTATGAGTTATATTATATAAGATAGACATGCATATTATGTAATGAAATTATATGTTCTTTATTTTGATATATGCATTCATTTATTTTTACAAATAAATGAAAGGAAGTTCAAGTACTCCTGATCAAAACATTTCAGGAAGATACGATGATCCATCTTAGGCTCATGCTGCATTAGTTCTCGGTATGAGGAACTATACTATTTTCTTCTTTTGTAACAAACATTTGAAAGGTAGAGGAATGACCCGATTAAAGAAGTATTTAGCTGGGGTTAAAGGAGATGTGAAAACTGTAAAAAAGTAAGTTATGATGTGAAGTGACAGATGAAAACTTTGCTTGAAGAATATTAGTATGAGAAAGATATAAGGGAAATGTTAAATTTTGAAATTAGTAGTGGAACTTCATTTGCTTGTTTTCGTGATGATTGTGGAAATGTTGAAGGTGATAGTGGTAGTGGTAGTGCTAGTGTTCCATCCAAGGCCCAGTAAGAAGATAATATTACACCTACACCTGATGCTAGGAAAAGAAGAAAGCAGGTGACTAGTTTTTTTGCACCACAAACAACTCCTAAAACCTAACCTTCAATTCGTAGTGCAATGCAATCAAAAGATGCAGCTCATAATGTCGATATGGCAGTAGCTAGATGGTGGTATGATATAGGTTCATCATTTAATGCTTCTTAGTCTTTCTATTATCAGTCTATTGTGGATGCAATAGCCTCTTACGATCCGGGATACAAAGCTCCTTCGATTGATAACTTAAGAGGTAAACTTTTGAGTTGACCAATTTCTGAAATTAAAAGTTATTTGGTTAAAAGAAGAGTGAATTGGAGTACTTTTGGGTGCTCAATCATGTATGATGGTTGGACAAATAAAAGACAAGAGCCTATTATTGATTTTTTGGTTTATTCTACAAATGGCTCAATGTTTTTAAAGTCTATTGATGTATCTGGCCATATTAAAAATATTGATACTTTATTTGAGATATTTGATGAAGTTGTGAATAAAGTGGGGCTAGAAAACAATGTTCAGTTCATTACTGACAATGATTCCACTTATAAAGTGGCAGGAAGAAGGTTATAGAATAGGTATAATTCTTCTTTTTTTTGGACTCCTTGTACTGCACATTGCATTGACCTAATGCTAGAAAATATAGTGGATCATAGGTATTTTCTTATTATTGATGAGACTATGCAAAAAGCTAAAAAGGTGACCAAGTTTATATAATCGTGCATGAGTTTTAAATTTAATGAAAAAGGAATTTATTAATGGTAGGAATTTGTGTCGTCCTAGTGTGATAAAATTTGCGACAAATTTATTATCACTTCAGTTTTTTACTTCGATGAAGAAAGAGTTAAGACAAATGTTTACGAGTGATAAGTTGGTCGTATCTCAGCATGTTAGGTCTAATGTTAGATTGGAGGTTTTCAGCATTATACTGAAAGATAGAGAATTTTGGTCTCAATGCCAATTTGTTATCCAATTTTGTAAGCCTTTGGTGAGGGTTGTTGGGACCCGATCTCGATGACCGAACCCCAACCGAAAAACGGAAACCGAAATAACGGAATAACAGAAAACAAACATGCGGAAACAAAATGAGAACAGAACGAAAGCGGATTTCGAAGCGAAGCGGAATCGGAACACACAAATCGCAACGAAGCGAATCCCGATCCAATGTAAACAAATTGGATTCCGACATCCGAAAACGTATATCTTAGCAAACGAAACTAATGAGGCGTGTTGGAAACCTTAAGACTAAACCAATCCGAACACGGTACGAATTTTTTTTTTCTTCTTTTTTTTTTCAATCTTATACAATTCAAAACAAATCCATATTATTTCCCTTATGGAAAAATTATCCTCATATACCACTCAATTCATATAATTCGTCTTAAA
>JAOTBA010000006.1:28590267-28602751 GCA_025629845.1 Erythroxylum squamatum | reverse complement strand
AAATTAATGAAAAATGCCTTTCTTTATTTATACATAAAAATGTACAAAACGCGCTAAAGGAGATTGCCTTTAGGGCATTACTCTAACACAAAATACATATAATTCTTTTTTTTTGACTCCTTGTGCTACATATTGCATTGACCTAATACTGAAGAATATAGCGGATCCTAGGTATTTTCCTGTTATTGATGAGACTATGCATAAAGCAAAAAAGGTGACCAAGTTTATCTATAATCGTGCATAGGTTTTGAATTTGATCATAAAGGAATTTACCAATGATAGGAATTTGTGTTGTCCTAGTGTGATAAGATTTGCAACAAATTTCTTACCATTTCAGTCTTTTGTTTCAATGAAGAAAGAGTTAAGACAAATGTTTACAAGCGATAAGTGAGTTGCATCTTAGCATGCTAGGTCTAATGCTAGATTGGAGGTTTCCAGCATTATACTAGAAGATAGAGCATTTTGGTCTCAATGTCAATTTGTTATCCAAGTTTGTGAGCTTTTAGTGAGAGTGCTTCAATTGGCTGATAATAAAAAAAAGCCAACAATGGGTTAGTTTTTGGATGCCATGGAAAGAGCAAAAGAAGCAATCAAGGCCAATCTGAAACATAGGCCTTCTTTGTGTACACTGTATGTTTCAATCATTAATGAGAAATGGGAAAGATAACTTTCTTCTCCTTTGTTTGCAGCTAGAACATTTTTTAAGCCTATTGTATATTTCAGACTGAATTTTACAAAGAAAGCTGAAGTTAGTAGAGGAATGTTATTCACTATTACAACAATTGTTGGCCATAAAATGATGCAAGATCTTTTAAACTCACAAATAGAGCTTTATAAGCTGTCTTCTGGGGATTTTAGATTGCCGATTGCTATTCGAAAAAGAACAAAACTTTCTCCAGGTATTAGTTGTTTCTTTTTTCTTTATTGTTGGAAATTAATTATCACTTTTTTTTGTTTGCAACACTATTTTTGTTATCTTACAATTTACAGTTTCTTGGTGGGATCAATTCTGAAGTGGTGTTCCAGAATTACAAAGGTTTGCAATTTGGATTCTAGGTCAATGTGTGAGTTCAATGGGCCGTGAATGGAACTGAAGCACATTTGAATCCATCCATTACAGGAAAAGGAATAGATTGAAGCACAAGAGATTGAATGACTTGGTATTCGTTCGTTACAATTTAAAGCTTCGAGAAAGGTATGTTATTATCATTATTAATTTCGATATAATTTCTTATAATTTTCTAATAATTAAATTTTATTGTTTACTAGGAGTCTTAATAGCATAAGTAGTTCAACATATCCAATTTCTATTAATAATATCGATCTTTTGGCTGATTGGGTTTCTGAGGAACTGAATTTGATAGATGTGAATGACTTAGAAGATAATCTTGGTGGAAAAAACATTGACATGTCATTTGGCACATTTGATTTGAATGGTGATGATGATTCGGCTCTTCTCAATGACGAGGATTTTGTACCAAATGCTAACTGGGATCAGTATAGTTTTAGCGGGTATCCTTCTATAGAAGATTGAATGAAGTTTCAGGTTTTTGTTTTTCATCTTCTTTTAATTTTACTTATATTTGATGTATATGTTAAATTATATATATATATATATAATGTAATTGTAAATGTTTTTGTTACAGGTTTCACATCTACTTGGTTGGTTCCTTATCACAAACTCTTGTGGTAAATTGTAATAGTTTGAAAATTAAGGATATTTATTATGCTTTTTATTTGATGTTTTGAACTTTTGATATAATTATTATTTATTATATGATTAAATTGTAATATTTTGAATATTTTGTTTTATTTTTAGTCTTATATTTGTATGATGATAATTGTCTTTTTTATATTAATTGTGGTTATTATTTATATGTGAAATATTTTAAAACTATTGTTATTTCATATTAATTATGATTATGATTTTTGAAAATACGGTTGATGTAAACTTATAAAGTATACAATATAACTGTATAATATGACAATGAATTATTTTGCAATTTCTAAAAAAATCAGGGACTATTTCAAAATTTAATAAATTACCAAAAACGGTATCAAGTATTGATCAGTACCGGTACAGTACATACTAAAACTCAATCTGATACCAAATCTGGTACGGTATTCACAACATTAACTGAAACTGGAACGCGTGGGACTACTGATGTACCTGGGTTGCTTGAGGTTGCTGGTGGTGCGTTGGGACCAGATCCTCTGTTTCGGTTATAGTATTCTTACCATGTTCTATTAAATCCCATCCACATATTTATGTAAAACCCTACATAAATATGTAGATAAAATTTAATATAACAAAGTTGGAACACAGTATCCAGAACAAAGGATTTTATGTGGGTGCCCTGTGGGTTTTGCTGCGGAGGAGATTGAACAAGAGCTGCTGCGTGGTGGTCGACTTTGTGGTTTAAAAAAAAAAAAGGATATTGAAAATTTTATAATTTGTTAAAATTTTAAAATTTTGTTTCTCGTAAATTTTATTATTAACTTTTATTGAGCTAATATGTTTGAGAAACTTAAATATGTAGATAATTACAATACTTAGAATAATAAATCATACAACTGGTATGTGTTAAATAAATACATATTTTAAATATGTAAAAATTAATTATTAATTAACTCTTTTATCATATCAGCTTATAAACTCAATGTCAGTGTTGATTAATTTTTTCTATTATTTTAGTTTGGTGGACTTAATGCCCGTGTTAGTTAATTTTATGTCTTAGTAGTCTATTAATCTTGGTATAATTTTTTTATGTCTCATATTATTACTAATAAATATTTATAAATTCATATTTGTTAATAAAATAATATATATCTATATCTATATATATATATGAGTATACATGATAAATAAAAATATTATTCTAAATTATTATATCATAATCATTATCTTATTTATTCGTATTATTTTATATAATAAATTAATAAAATGATAATAATATTTATAAATTTCTTTATTTATAATAAAAATCAATCAAGTAAATTATTAATTATTTAGGAAAATATAGTTTATAAATAAAAATGAGAAATGTGATCGTTTTATTTATTATTGTTGTTACATAATATGTAAAAATTTTGATGAACGAACTTAATTTACTATCATATTAAAAATAAGTTTAATAAAGTGAATTATTATACAAATACCACCATTATGATTTACTATCTTAATCACTTTCTTATAATATGTTTATTCATTTACAGTATGTAATAATAAAACAATTATTTTAACTAATAAGGACTTAAAATATAGGAGATTTTGATAAATTGAATACAAAAACTAGAGATTTGATGAAATAATTTATGTCTTTTAATCTTTGAACAATCACAACTTAAAAGTTATCTTCCATTTCTTACCTGTACCAAGATTCTCTTCTTCATAATGTCCAACACCTTCACATTTTTTATTTAGATAACACCATAATGCTCGAGTATTAGACTACACCTATTTTGCATACTCAAAGAAATATTGAGTGGTCTTTTCCACGCGATGGTTGGGTGAAGCTTAACACGCATAGTTCTTATATAAGAGATCTTTGTAACGGGCTGTTGCTTCTGGTGTTATTAGGGATGTTACTGGTACTTGGTTAGGTGGATTTGTCCACGATATTAGCAGTTGTTCTCCCCTTGAGGCAGAGTTATGGGGTGTTTACTCGGGTTTTCTTTTAGTCTGGAACTTACAATATTAGCGGGTGGAATTAAACTCAGATTTTCTAATTGTCATCAATATTCTATCGGACTCGATAGGGGGAATTTGATAAATTGTTCCTTAGCTCGGGGTATTAAGTTACTGATGACTAGAGAGTGAGTGGTAAAGCCGAGAAAAAAATCAATATGCTAACTAGTTGGCTAAATCTACAAGTCTACGTCAGATTAATTTTATGTACCTTAAAAGTCCCCTTCAAGTTATCTAACCCTGATATGTAAGAACATAACTGATACTTTGAACTAAAGGCGTATTACGTAGCTGTTAGTTTTTGTATTTCATCTTTTTTATTAAAAAAATAATTATCAGATTGATCACTTCGATACTCTTTTTTTTATGAGGTAAGTGTCAATCAGTTGTCTCTTTCAACAAATTAGATTGACCGGGTTTCAATATCACGGAGATAATAGTAAAGTTTGATAACAGATTATTTGTCTTATTAATCTATTCCAAATTTATTTTATGGGCATCCGTTTATCATTGAAAACAAAAACAGAATCTTTAGATTTCTTGTAAAAGCATTCGTCATAACTCTTTTATTTGAAACCAGATTCTCTGTTCAGTTTTACTTTGTCTTATTTTGTTTCATGAAATCTCAGTCATTTATTTTGTAGGATTTACGTGGGCTCCATGCAAACCTCACATAAATAAATGACTAAAATTTATTAAATATAATAAAACACCATAATATTAAATAGGAGATCTAAACCTCTTTTATTTAAGCATTTCTTTCTTTCTCGTAACAAAAAGTAATCTTTGTCAGGCCGCCCACCAGTACTTAACAAGCAACTCCGTTTAGCAATCAATCGTCGAGACAGAGTCTGTCAGAGTTTAAGTTCTTTAGTGGAAACATCTTTCTCCGTTGTTCAGAAATTTAATTAATGAACTCACATCACATGGGAATCTCACTAATGATGATCTTCGTTTCTTGCACAAGCATGTGATGCGAGAGTGAGACTTACAGATGTCAATGCACGAAGACCAAAAGCACTCCCATAGAAATTGGTTTTTTTTTTCCAACTTTCGACCTATCTGCTACGGTGATTTATTCAAATGTTTGCAGAACCCGACAAGAATACGATGGATTTTTCTCATTGGAGAGTCTTTGTTTTCTCTCTCTTGCTTACTCTCTCTTGCTTATCTCGATAAGCTCACTCTTCATGCACTGTCAGCCACCAAACCCCTATTCTAACTTGGTCTCTGCTTCCATTATTTTCATAATTTCTTTACGACATTTTTTTCATTATCTCTGCTTCCATTATTTTCATAATTTCTTTACCACACTTTTCATTATCCTTTTTCTTGCACTTGTCTTTCTTTCCTTAGCTCTCCATTTGCTGGTAGCTTTGCCTCTACATGCCTATCACTTGATTTCAGGGAGTACACAGAAATGTGTTCAATCAAATTTCTGTGTCGGGTTTTGTCTTGTTTGATTTTCCAACTTTTGTTTTTTAGAGCTCTCTCTCAAGATGGAGAGTTTTCTGTGAAGTTTCTGAAGGCTCCCCATGCATTTTCACATCGTGACACGGCCACATTTGTGTTTGAAGTACTGGTAAATGGGAATGTTAACACTTGCACAAACTGTAGCATAAGTTGCAAGGTACTTCCTTCTCTCAACTTGTGGCTTTCTTGAAATCAGAACTTGTATAAGATGTACTCTTCTACAATGAGGCAAGAGTTTCTAAGCTCCCCTTTGGTTTGGCCCCTTATAAGTGCACTTCTTCTAGCAGAGTACTATGTATTTCTTACAAATAATCTGGCAAAAGAGAAAGAAACGTTGAAGAATTTGATCTCTTTTGTTCACAAGTTTGTTACTGTAGAAGTTACTGGTTGTGCTAAAGAAATTAATCACGTTATCTGCTCGGTTCATTTTCATTTCTTTCTCCATATGTTAAGAGTGCGTGAACTTTAATATTGTCATCCAATTTGAGCAAATGTTACATGCAGCTGGATTGGGGCACTGCATCTGATTGTAGAGTCGGAAAGGCATTATATGGGAATTTGCTGGATGGAAATCATGCATTTGAGGTCTGCATCAATCGGAATAAGAGCTGTACCACTTACGATTGGACTATTGGTAAAGAATCTCGCCTTTTTTTCTCTGATTCTACTAATCATACAGTTGAATTTGTGTAAGAGTTTGTTTTCATTTCTTTTAACTCACATAAAAAGTGGATTCATTAGCAGGGATTCTTTGATAGACTATGAATGTATCTATGGCAACTTTAGGAACGTTTTTGCTGATGATTTACAATTTAGCCGTGCAGATACAGTGCCTCCAACAGCATATATAACTGCATCAACATCTTTTACCAATGCTCGGAATGTTTCAGTAAATATTTCGTTCACTGAAACCTGCACGGGTGGAGGAGGCTTTGCATGTACATCTGTTAATACCTGCAACGTGAGTAGGTGCTTACGAAATTGTATTAAATTTACATGAAATTATTTCACTTTCCCATTGTTGGCTCTATGACAGAATGTCTGAACACTGTTTTGGTTTCTCCTCGGTTTTAGTCTCTAATTAACCTTTTCTTTTCATATCTCTGTTTATTAATAGTCATGGTTTGATTTTAAGATGCCTTCATAATATTCATCAATGTTGTATAGTATCAGCAGGATTCAATTGTTTCTTATAGATTGTTACATGTCACGTAACAGCTGCTGGTCTATGGTGCTGGCGAAGTAATCCCACATTCTCTAACCATTTTGCAACCAAACCTGAAATATTCACTTCTTGTGAGCTTATCACCTAAGGTTATGTACGGAAGAGTGGTACTGGTAATGGACAAGGATTTCTGTACTGACACAGCTGGAAACAGATTCAAAAGAGCAGCTAATTCAAGTTTCCATGTACATTTTGGTGAGTTCTGTTGTTCGTACCTTAAGTTCTTTTACTCTGAAACATCACTGGAACAATTTCAGGTCACCAGACAAGTGGCAATTTGAAGTCACACTAAGCATTCCAACCCTATTTTCTTTACAATTTGAATAATAGTTCTGATCTCCTAGTAGTTACAATCACAAGTTTTATAAACTGCATCAAAGCAGCTGTTGTTGCTTACAAACACACGTCAATTGAGTGTCACCCAGCTTTTCCTTATTCGTTTTGTCAATTCTTCTTTATTCTGTTAATTTGGTCCTTTCCTCTACAGATAGAAGAAGCGTGTTTGTTGACCTGCGGATTCGCATTCCAGAACAGCTACTTCAACTTAATGATGGAACAAGAACAGTGCAGGCAACTAACGATTACAAGAACTTGAAGGTGTATCTATACTTCTCAGAACCTATACTTAATTCAACTGTGGAAGTCCTAAATTCTCTGAACATAAGTCAGGGTGATCTTCTTCCTATTGACAGTGAAACCCTGGGAAACCGCAGGTTTGGCTTTCAGGTTAGTTGGAGGACATCGTAATTTTTCTTTCTATTTTGTATTCTTGTTCCTATTGACATTCATTACTTGTACTTTTCAGTACCCACTCCATACATGTTGTCTGCTTTCAGGTTGCAAATGTATCTTCCATTGCTGTCATCACTGTTGCCCTCCATTCAGATACTATAATAAGCAGAGCAGGGACTTCAGTTTCTCCTATTGCACCCGCCACTTTCCTTTATGGTATGTTTTCAATTAAAATTTACAACAATCTAGGGAGAAGGATAGTGGCCATTTAACAGTTGTAGAGAAAATGATGTGTTAGCACTCTTTCCCAACCCTTTGGAACTTAAAAGATTTGAAAAATATATCTCGATCCTCCTAAGATGGACCCAGATGTGATCTTCAGATTCTGAAAAGCCACTCGTGACACTGAGTACAATATCTAGCACAAGGACAAGGGAACACATCATTCCAGTGTCTGTGAACTTCATGAAGCCTGTATTTGGCTTCAAATCCTCCTCTCTCTCAGTTTCAGGGGGGCATCTGCAGAGGTTAGTAAACTTATGTTAGCAATCTCCATTTTCACTAGCTTAATTGATCATCACTATGCATATGTGAGAGCAAGCATCAAACAAAAATAATTTGATTACATTCTTTATCTTGAGATATTCCAGGAAAGTAAGGAACAAGAAAGAAATGCTTAAACTGGACTCTTATCTAGTTATTGTTTCTGATGGGATCCAGCTTTCGTGAAATAAGTCGAAGCAAGTTCATTGCAGAGATACAAGCAAATAATGAGACCATATCCGTTTATGTTCCTCAAAATGTAACCGAAGATGTTTCTGGAAACAAAAATTTAGCATCTAATGTTCTACAAGTGAGACGTTGTAAGGATCTTTTCTTCGATTTGCTTGTTCTACAACTTACATACTATGCCCAAGTTGTGAAGATGTTTTCCTTGAAACTTTTCTTTTCAGGTGGTGATTTATTGATCACTATTATGCTTTCCATTTACAGATTCTATCCCCATGCTATCTTCTGTAGTTGCTGTACTTGCTGCTGCTTCTTTCCTAGCGACAGCTTTTACTGCTGGGCTTCTAACGGTGTCAAGTGCAAGTCTTCTGTCTGTGGGAGCATTTTCAAGGCCATCTTCCTTGCCGACATCTGATCCTACAAGGAGTCTTTTCGTATGATATCTAACTTAAAAGACAAATAAATCTTTGCTCTTAAGCTCCTTTGTCTCGCAAAATTTAGAAATTGGCAATCATCTTTAAAATTTGAGTGGATGATTGAGGTTGAATGCTTCAATGAGCTCACAATTGGAAATCCTTAGTAATGCTCAGAGTATGCATCTCATATTTTCTTTGATAACTCTTGAACATGGATTAGAAAATGTTACTTTCAGGAATCTCCATGTTTGAGCTTGCAGAAGACTCCTTCCTAAGGAGTTGTTTAAGGTGTTTTCTGCTCTTAAGGCAAAAGGAATAGTAGCAAAAAGATTCAGTTTTTTTCCCGAGTGATATTTGAAAATTTTCTGCAAACTACTGGCCAATGGTATCAGATGATTCTTGTATCAAACATGCAATCTAAGTAAAGATGATTCAGAGCATTATGATGGAAAAATTGTGCTTTGAGCCGTGTCAGGGAATTTAATCCAAGAAACCCGTTTCATTGATATTTCAAATATAGTTTACATCATTATCAATTTATAGATGTTCAATATTTGATTCACTTGCATCATTTTTAAGCATTTTAAAAGCTGTCATCAGAAGTGGCAGTCAACTACATGAGAATTCTGTGGTAAATGCAATTCCTTGACGTGGGATTTATGAACTAGAAATATGAGTATGACAGTCAATTTATTCTATCTTGTGAACCTATAAG
This sequence comes from Erythroxylum squamatum, assembly GCA_025629845.1. Taxonomy (NCBI): domain Eukaryota; kingdom Viridiplantae; phylum Streptophyta; class Magnoliopsida; order Malpighiales; family Erythroxylaceae; genus Erythroxylum; species Erythroxylum squamatum. Next base: position 28,593,773 of record JAOTBA010000006.1, on the reverse strand, counting down.
AACCTATCCTTTATTCTTTCCACAGAGAAGTGCATGCTACATTCAAATTTTTGCACTGTCTAGATGGTTGGCTGTTACTCTTCCAGCTGAATACTATGAGCTTGCAAGAGGTTTACAATGGAGTATACCCTACTTCAGTCTCCCATGGGAAACTGGGGGTATCGACTCGGTTATGGTGGGCTCCAATTCATCCACCAGTCCACATTCCTTCATTGCCAATATAAGTAATTTGGGAGCTACTCAGAGCATCCAAAAGGAAGAAGAAAGTTTGAATATTGCTGTTCCAATATATGGATTACCATGTACTCCAATGGAGTACATGACATTTTTTGAGGTATCGGTCATACTTCGTGGCTCTTTTTTGGTTTCCTATACTTATACTGGATAATCATAGGCAAGGGTCCTTTGTTTGTCTTCAGGGGCAAAGTGTTAGACCGCAAGCTGAATTCATCATGGATCCACAACATTCAAATGGGTGAGTATTTCTTTCTCTTCTTTGACTTTACTCTTAAACTGCCAGAAGACATGATAAGAAATAGACCATTTAAGTGAAAAAGCCTATGAGTATGATAGATTGTGAAAAGTTACTTGTATGACCATACAAATACTAGAAGTACATACAAATAGACATGCCACTTTGTTCAACCATTTCCCGGAGGCTCTTTCAAGATATTGATTATGAACTCAATGGTTAGTTATGAAATTAATAATTTATGTTAAAAGTTTAAATTTTCTTAGAAGATGAACGTACTTATTGATCTAACTTTTTTGCTTTCATCTCTTCTAGTTGGAGGGATTTTGATAGAAGCATGTTCTGGCTAGCTCTTATTGGTTTAAGCTTGATGCTGCTACATGTTCTGCTCTTATTTGTCCTGAAATTCAAGAGGAGAAACTCCGAAAAGGACAGAGGTTATGGAGCACTAGTATTCCCAAGATTTGAGATACTTCTTGTGATACTGGCATTACCTTCTATTTGTAAGGCTTCAGCTGTCGTGGTTAGAGGTACCTTATATCTTCTTTTTCCTTCTTGAAATCATTAGAGTTGATATTTTTTCTTTTTGAAAGTTGAATTAGAGTTGATATTACTTCTGCAGTGTTTATAATACGAGCATTATTCATTCTCTAGTTTTCTACTTCTCTGTGATTTTGGCCTATTTAGTTGAAACTGATGGATCCAGAAGGAACATCAGTTTAGCACCTTCAAAATTTCAGCTGATATCAGCTCCATTGTTTTAGCGCATACGATCTCAGGAGCTGCTGTAGGCATTATTCTCCTAAGTACTGTCGTACTTCAGCTGTTATCCTTGCTTTTATTCCTCTCCGTTGGAATTACTCTTGGTAAGCTACTTCAGTACAAGGAGGTCCATCAAGAAGGGCAGATATTTCATTGGTATCAAGACATTATTCGGGTAACTTTAGGACCTGGAAAGAGAGGACAGTGGACATGGAAAGACCAAACAAAATCCGTTTATTTAGTCATGCTAGGTCCTTTGTTTGAAGATCTAAGAGGTCCTCCTAAATACATGCTTTCACAGATTTCTGGCGGTAATCCTAGTAAGCAAGGAGATCGTATCATTGCCTCTGATGATGAAACAGAAGATGCAGAAGCACCTTTTATTCAGAAACTCTTTGGAATTTTAAGAATATATTACACACCTCTTGATTTGATAAAGCGAGTTTCTTTGGGAATTGTGGCCGGTGCCTACATAGATGACCGGTCTGCTATGACTCCAACAATCATTCTACTGTGCATCATCTCATTTCAACTCTTTTTCCTTGTTCTTAAGAAACCTTTCATTAAGAAAAAGGTTCAGTTGGTTGAAATAATCTCTCTTAGCTGCCAAGTGGGTGTATTTGCTTCTTGTGTTGCTCTATGGGACAAGCAACTATCAAGCAAAGATGAAACAAGAGTTGGGATCTTTATGGTTGTTGTATTCTTAATTGGATTCATGGCACATATGATCAACGAATGGTATGCATTGTACAGACAGACAAAGCAGCTTGACGCTGCTGAGAATTCTTTCTTAACTGGTCTAAAAATTGCATCAATTGGATTTCTCCTGGTCTTTACTCCACAGAAGATTAGCAGAAACCTGGAAAACAAATTGCCCAGACATGGGCAGGGAGAAAGAGAAACCTTGGCAGAGACCAGTTCCTCTACTGACAGAAACAGAAATTCGGGAAGCAGGAGCTCAGGAACACCTGATAAATCATGGCTGAGACAACTAAGAGAACTGGCAAAGTCAAGCTTCACTAAAGAAGGAAGTGGAACACCAAACGATCCTTCAACTAGCCGTACTAAATGGAGTGGATTTTGGACAACGAAGAAGAGTGCGAGTTCATCCCACAGTTCGCCTTCAGATTCCAATCCAAAACCGAACCAGTTGTATAAAGATTTAGAAGCCATCTTTGCATCAATCTGAGTCATGTAAAGCCAAGAAGAGTAGGAATACCTTTGCTAATTATTAGCAGCCACTACCATTTTTAGAGCCTTTCTTGTCATTACGTGAACTAATAGTGGCCTAAATGCTATTGATCCTTCCTCTTTTATCTTTCCTTTTCATTATCTTCATTACGTTGAAAGCTTAAAGGTTCACCGCACTTCCAATTCTAATAGAAAAAAGAAGGGTTCTAAAGGGCCCTATACCAATGACACACCAGTCGTTGGTATTCCTTTTTTCATTTCTCCACGTGCTAGACAAGATGCTTCCAAGTAGACTGAGATATGCCTTGCATGTGACTGGCTCTGGTTTTTCTGCAATTCAAATCACAAGTAGAAGATATGCCCTCCATATGGATTAGTGGCAGTTCAGGCACAACAAAGATTTAGTAGTATTATTACACCTTAATTAGAGTATCACGAAAGCTACTTCTACTTCTATTCAGAGAAATTCGGATAAGATTCCATAGAATAAAACTAAACTTTAGGTGGTAAGAATACACTGTTCAGCACTTTCAATTTCAGAAATCAACAGTTGCGTGGTCCCTCGATAACAATAGAGAACTGACAAGAAACTTAAAATCGGTTAACCTTGTCCTTCCAAGAAGTAGATGGACTCCCCGGTTACGGCTTATCCATTGACGGCCCGTACGCGTATTGGTCAATTACAACGTCCAACATCATTGTCGTTTCGTGGAGCCAATCATCATGTAAAGAAAGGTGACTGTAGGGTCTTAAGAGTCACCTGGGAAGAGCAGCTTCTTGCTAGCAAATCTGACAGAGGACTTTTTGTTTTGCAATTCTGTGATTTATTTCTAAACTAAAAGCAGCAAGAAATGGGCTCCTTTTTAAGCTCAACCAAGAAAATCAAACAAGGAAAGGACATGGCAATTGAAAAGACCAAAGAGCTATCCACTGCTGCTCCCGTGGTCGATTTCAGGTTAACTTGGATACTGTTCCTTGTTCCAGATGATTGTGCTTGTGTTAGAATTATACTCCCTCTGATTCATAATAAGTGTCGTTTTAGATACATTTTAATTATTTAAAATAAGTGTCATTCTTGACT
>JAOTBA010000006.1:28571766-28583832 GCA_025629845.1 Erythroxylum squamatum | reverse complement strand
TGATGAATTATTGGAGTTGAGATTTAAGCAATAATGAGATGTATTTAGTAGTTAAATGGATATGAAGTGGTTTTGCATTAGAAGGGGGTGAATTTGAGGAGATTATGAGGAAAAGGGGATGTTGGAATGCATTTAGGATCTATTGGAGGGGTCTTGGAGGGTGAAAATTAAATTTTTGTTGCACTAGAAGGTTACACGGTCAGGCTGTGTATATTCACACGAGCCGTGTAATCCTGATGCTGAAAATTTTGCCAGACTCGAAGGTTACATGATCTACCCGTGTGAATTCATACAGTCTGTGTCTTGACCCTCCAAATGAAATCGCTAGACCCGAAGGTTACACGGTCTGCCCGTGTGAATTCATACAGTTTGTGTCTTGACCCTCCAAATGAAATCGCCAGACTCGAAGGTTACACGGTCTGCCAGTGTGAATTCACACGATCCGTGTGTTCCTAATGCAAAAGCACAATCAGACATGAAAGAAACACAAGCTTCCCGTGTGATTTCACACAGTCCGTGCTTTGTCTAAATGACAGAATTTCACTTCAGAGTCTTCACAAAAGTTGTAGATCTAGAAGTCCTCTTTCAAACCGTCAAAAATGACATCAATCTGACATCTGTAGTGAGAGTTATAGAAATTGCGCCAAGGCAGGTACAAAATGATTAATGACATAAACATGTTGGATTCTTTTGGCCATAACTTCATCATCCGACCTCCAAATGAAGTGATTTTTGAAGCGATAGATTCCTAACACGTTTTTCTACCTTTTCACAAAAATTGATAGCCTTTAGTGTTGAATTAAAAAAGATTGATCGAAAGGAAGTGAGGGCTCATTAAAATAATCCTACAAGGAAACCCGCTCACGTTTTTTGACTCCAGATAGTTGGGCTCCGGGAATGAGGTCCAACATCTTGGGCTCTAGGAACAAGGATCAACAATTATAGATCAAGATTGGTGTCTAGGAATGTATCATAACTACCCAAATATTTAGGAATGTCAAAGTGGTTTTGACTAACCTTTCCGTGCATAATTTTTCTGTATAATTCAATTAGTTCATCATATAATGTTTCGATTAGAGATAGAGCATGAAATTAATGTCTACTTTTATTTATCCGCCATTAACTATCGATTCAATTAATGCCATTTGTAAACTATTTACAAAACATTATTTCACCTTGGCTAAGGATTTCTTGAATTAGTACTAATTGAGAACAATAAAACATTCTCCCTAATTACTTTACGGTGATGAATCCTATCTTGATCACTTAACTATCTCCATGTAATTCATGCTACTTCCAATGACTACCGATTAAACGACTTATGATTAAATAGTTTATAAGTAGTATCAAAACATAGCAATCCCCATACAAGATACCTTTGATGACCTCAAGTCAAAGGATCATTTATACAATCATCACAATGAGAATTCCATAGACATATAAGTAATATTCCAAATAGATTTCTCATATCGGGTATGTTCAGTGAACTTGTTCTTTAGCAAGCACCCACACGTTTGTTTAAATATCTCTATACTTTAGCCTACGAGATCGACTATTTCCTTCATAAGGAAAAACAAAACATGTGTTAATCTTTTTACGTTCTATTAATGTCCAATCTTAATAGAACAATGACTAGGAACATTTAGGAATAATATATAAATGCAATATGAATATCATAATTATAATCTTATTATAATTTCATTTGCAACGTACAATTATCCCATGGACTTTATCATATCCATTTAAATATGTACAAGATAAAGAATGTCTTTAAATAAATTGTCACTAGACTACAACCAAAGTGATTAATTGTAGGGCATAAAAACAACAATAATCTCATAGTTAGTGGCAAAATTTTTCCAAATTTCATAAGATTGTTTCCTGTTTTTAGCATATCATTTATTCCTATTGTTGTATAAATTCAGGTTTGATGTTTAATGAAAAACAACTCCTTCCAACCTTTTACAACTAGTGCTTAATTACCATCTCAAGTCTATAGAGTTTCTTTTCTTCTGGAAGTTTGTTGCAAAAATAAGCTTGGAAAAATGACGCCAACAAATTTATAATTAAGAAACAAATCTACAAATATGAAAGTCCCCTTTTTTTAGATCTTTTACTAATTGAATTTTTGACGTGTTAAAATTGATCATCATCGCACCTAGTCTAAAATCCCGCATTGAGGTAGGGTCTGGGGAGGTCTGATAGTACGCAGCCTTACCCCTACATAATAGAGAGGTTGTTTCTGGTAGATCCACATGCAAATATGACATGCAAAATAATGATGCAGGACACAGAAGAAATACGTGAATAAATAAAAACTAGCACGCCACATAATTAAGTACATAGAACTGCAATAAAAGACGAAGACATACCTAATGTATAACCCAATCCAATAATAAAATAGTAAGACAACAAAAACTAAATACTAGAAAATTCAATAAATAATTAAAGAATATTAAAAGAAAATAAAATATAATTAAGATAAATAGTACTAATACTACTACTAATACAAATACCAATACTAAGAAAAAAAGGGGAAAATAGATATTAAAAAAAAGATGTAGTAGTAATAATAATAATAATAAATAATATAAATGGTAATAGTAATAAAAATAATACCAAAAATATAACAAACTAATACTAAAAATAAACTCAATATTAATAAAAGTAGTGTATAACAATAATAATAATAATAATAATAATAATAATAATAGAAACTCTAACCGGCCTCAATAAACAACCCGGACATTCAACGTAAAAATCATACACAAAACGAGAGGTCGATTCGCTAGCAAGTAATGAAACAATAACGTAATGACGCAGATGGACTTAAAAAAAGGGGGGGGGGGGGGTTTGGTGTGTTGGATGTGAACTAGATGCTTGAAAAATAAAGAAGCCACGCGCTATGACCCTTTGGAACCACTTCTGGGTGGAGAGAAGTAACTGGTAGGTAGAGGAACAGTGCAAACTGTTAAAAATTTAAAATTGATCTAGTCTATTATATTGCTTATTGGTTCCCTTTTTCTCTTTGTCTACATCTCCAACTACATCTGGTGACATGAAATATTGTGCTGACTTTGGTTCTTTGTGGCATTTTGATCATCCTCACTCAAGAAGCAAACAATTCATCTGTAAACTATAAATTTAGTCTCAAATTTATTGTACGAAACTATTTTAAAATTTACATCAACAATGAAAAAGTTAAAAAGAGAAAGAAAAGGACATTCAATGCGAATGATATGCTCAAGGAAAAATCAAGAAAGGACATTCAGTCACTAGATAAATCATATCATTCTTTGAATCCATGCTTGGCATCTAGCCCTCCCCTCCATTAGAAATCAAAAACTTGTATTGTCAAGGCGTAGGATGCTTTAATGTCCAACATTGGCATCTTCTATAGCTCACATGTGCTCCTAACATTCTATAGCCCAACCATTGCATGATCAAAGCAATGCACCATCTGTACTGTACGAGGCTTCAACTCTAGTCTTGGCATTTAGACAAACAATAAGGTTGATCTTGAATTTCAAATCCATGATAATGAGTAAACCAAGATTCCTGATCACAGAGAAAAAGTTAGCAACATCAGCATAAAAGTGATACAAGGAGTTGATCATGGTCTAGTTTAACTTTCTGGACGAAATACAAAAATTACCTGCCGCTATTCTGCCCACCCCCTGCCATGATCTGCTGCTTCCTGAACTAACTGCACAACCGCGGAAAAAAAAATGCTTCTCTTTAAATTTCATTTACCAAATTTAAATTATAAGAGAAGACTACTTCAATTACAGGACTTGATAAAATAAAAGAAACCCATGTCGTAAATTAGGTTGTAATTAATTTGCACTTATGAACGGTAATAAAGGGTCAATTTCATTTATTTCATTGCCTTCGACCACAATGGAAAAATAAAGGAAATGAATGAAAACAGCAAGTCGTTTTTACCTTTATCACAGTTAGACGTGGAATTGAAGTCTCCGCACATGCACAACTGTCGTACACCGTCCGAGCCGTATCCACAATTGCCGCCGGTGGCCTCACAAGCTCTGCAAAACTCATCATTCCCTTGAACTGAGTACTTCACACGGATCCCATAAGACCACCCCCTCGCCCCATAAACTCTCAATGGTGCGAGACTGTAAGCACTGCTATACCCTTCACACTCCAGTTTCGTTAGGTTTATGCTCTTGATGGCCTCAAACGACACTGCACAGCACTCCGGCGGTCCCGATCTCGGCCAAGACGACCCTGCTCGCCGGTGACCACCCAGCAAACTCCATGCCGGACAATCATAATACTCCTCGCATCCCATCCCCGACACGTTTCTACATGGAAGATGCTTCTGTGGGAAACCTTCAAAGAGTGGTGATTGAGGGGAGCAACCTATGAGCATGAACACGTTGTCTGCAGTGGGGTTGAAGTATGGCGACCGCCACCGCTCCAACGCGAAGCCGTTGCCTTTGCTGCCGAGGATAATGGTGTCGCATGTCGACAAGTGGGGTTCGTGGAGAGTGAGGGATTGATAAGCGTAGTCGATTTCCATCACCCTGTATGATCCTGAGCTGACATGAAACATGAGCACGTCGTTCATACAAAACATGAGATCTCGAAACCCCGGGTGGCCGCAGCCGTACCGGAGAGAAAAAGGGTAGTCGAGGGTGATGTTGCCGCAATACGAACGGCAGGGATTGAGCTGCACGAGGTCGTTGGCTGAAGTTGGCAGAAACAGAGCTGAAAAAACAGAGAGAGTTAGGAAGTAGAGTGAAGTACTCATGCTTAGTGAGTTCTTAGGACGATGCAGATCAAGAAATTAGAAAGAGAAGAAAATTATGTTTAGTAGTGAAAGAAGCAATGCTCCAGTGGAGATGCCTTGCTTGATGATTGAGTAAGAAATAGGAGTTAATTTTTCTCCTGGAGTTGGTGGGCTTTATTCACATGTAGTGTGGAGAATCTCTCTTTTTTCGTTTATGATATATATATGTATGTATGTGTATGTTTATTGTTCTGCCAAATGTTTCCTTTCCCTGTTTCCTCTCCCTTTCTTCTGAAGTTGGCGGTAGCTTTAGCTTTGCGTTTTTGGCGTTGCAGGGGACAACAATGTTGCTTGGAATGATTTTGGTCTGCCTTTTCCGTGTGTAATATTGAAGTGGCTTTTCTTTGCTTGTCTATGACTATAATAGTGGATCTTCGATTGGAATTGGTTGCTTCAAACTCGTAAGTAACAAAGTTGAGTTGATTTTCCATAACAAACATAATGACTACCTGGTTTTCATCTCAATCACTTGCTTATTATTCAAGCATTTATGTTTTTATATTTAGCTTATTGTAAGAATAAGAAGGTGGCCTCCAAATAAGAGATAAAGTTACTCATTTCTTCTTTGTAATAAATACAGAGAGAAGGTTACGAATATTAATAATCCTTTTCATATTTTACAAAGCCAAAAATTTTATACACTAAAGTTAGTTGTGTTTGTGTTTGTTTAACTTTATTATAAGCTAGACATAATTATTTCAAAAGGCAGTGGCACAATATAATTTCATATGATAAGAAAGAAAGATATAAGAAACATTTTAGTTACTCTTAATTGTGAACCCTTCTCATGGTGTTTAATGTTCGAGAAATCTCAATCTTATTTTAGATTCTAATAGAAATTGGAGGTAAAGGAAAAGAAGAAGAAGAAATCAATCATCATTACGAAGTCGTTTCTTCTTTCATTGATTATCAGGCCTTATCTCGTTTTCTCTTTTCTTATGCTTCATTCTTTTCTAATTTTCTATGGGAACATTACTCCCTTCCTTAATAATTTTTTTTACAAGCTTAAATCTAGGAAAAATTATGATTTTTTTTTAAAATTTACTCAATTTTATTTTATTAGTTGGAATTTTAAAAAGTAATAAAAAATATTCTCACCTTGCCATTATTAAATCTGATCCCAATTAACAGTATAAACATGGCAAATTATGTCAATAAACTTATGTAACATGCGACTCCTATGTATCTTCTAACTGTCAAGTTATATTAAATATTAAAAATAAAATATTAAAATATTAAAACTTAAAATTGTTTAGAAAACAACTAACCACCTAGTATCAGTGCCACCTATCTATTTTCTCCTATCACGAACAAAATTGCAAGTTGAAGAAGTTGATTGAACACAACAATAATGGGGAAATAAATGTTTGCAATTATGTGAAGTTCAAACAAATTCTTAGGCAAAAAGGAAATGATCAAATATTTGGATTTCAAATATTGCTACTAGCAAACTCAAATCTTGTCAAATCTTTATAGGATTGTGCAAGTAAACTAACAATTTTATCATTGATCGCCTTTATAGAATATATAAACACCTGTGACTCATCTCCTTTTAACCTGTGTCTGACGAATTTAAATCCTTGATCACTACAAAACACTTCTTGTACTAAATTAGTACTAGAACCTTTAGATTGGTTTGAAGACATCCTTTTCTTGGATTTAAAACTAAATGAAATATCATTGTTTGTTGAAACTTCTATTAGGATTCGAATGTCTATCCCAAAAACTGATTTGGGTGGTCAAAGAACTAATCTTTCTTATATTATAAGAAACATTATTATAGTGGGAATCTTAAGTATGAAGTGTTCTTGATTATATGTAAATTTTGGTCTCTTTAAGACTAAAATAGATATCATATGCATATATATCATCTTGATGGGTAAAAGGTGATGAAACTTTATAAGAGAAGCTTATTGAAAGGTATAAGATACTACAAGTTTTGTGCACTTGGTAAAATATTTAGGGTAACATTCAAAGATATAGTATTTAAGGTGCAATATATACTAAAATAAACATATGGATAGGAGATGTCAGGGCTAGTAGATAGCATTACTAAATCAAAGGTGATACAAGTATAACTAGAATAGCATGGGGCATATGATAAAGGCACTATAAAGTTTGGCTTAAGAGATGGAAGAACTATGTTATGAGAAGATTAGTATCACATTATGGCCGAAAATAGGGTAAGATTTAATAAGCCTCGATATCCCTAGAATTCATCATTATTATTTGGAATCTAGCTAACTTTGATGAGGCTATACAAATTCAAGAGAAGGATAATTAAATGGGAGATATAGTGGAGGTGATATAAAAAATCAAGGTTCAACTAGTAGTAAAAGGGTATGCATAATAAAAGAGGATTAGTTATAATAAAATTTGCTCCCTGATAGTCAGACACATTTCCATTATGATAATGATGACATTATCAACCAGCTTGGATATGCACTTGGAGCATATAAACATGAATACAACTTTATCATTATAGAAACTTAACTGAAAAATGTATATGGAATAACCCAAAAGGCTTAGTCATCCTGAAATGAACATCTAGTGTGTAAATTGAAGAAGTTGCATTATAGTTTGAAGCAGTCTCCATGAAAATAGTATAAAAGATTTGATTCCTATACAATTAATTGACTATAAGAGATATGAGTATGGTTATTGTGTGTACATCAAGAGCCTTAATGATGATTCATTTATTATCCTAATACTATATCAATGAACTATAGGCCTTAGTGTAAAAATAATTTGAGATGAAAGATTTGGGTGTTATCAGAAAAATACTAAGGAGGTGCTTGGTTAATATATTTGGGAAGATATCAATAGGTAAGAAATGAAAAACAGTTGGTTGGTTATATATTATCATTATATGAACAAAATTTTTATATATGAGTTTTAGAGATTACCCCATACCCCCTAAATATAGGAGCAATGAAAGTGATCCTTGGGTAACGCATAAGTGGCATAGGCGTGAGAGATCGCTGTCAAACCTGTGAGAGGAGTGTCACAGGTGTGATAGGGAGAGTGTCACAGGCATGACACTCCCTATCACACATGTGACAGTGGTGTTTATTTTTCTTTGTTTATTTTTTCCTTTTTTAACAAAACAATATAATTAGTTAGAATATATTAAAATTTGATGTAAAAATTTTTTTTAATAAAATTTTATTTTTGTCCTTTTTTAGCAAGACAATATAATTAATTAGAATATATTAAAATTTGATTTAAAACAAAATTTTATTTTTTCCTTTTTTAGCAAAATGATATAATTAATTAAATATAATTAATTAGAATATATTAAAATTAAATACAATTAATTATAATATATTAAATTTTGAAGTAAAAAAATTTAACACATTTTCTTTTTCTTTTTTAAAAAACAATATAATTAATTAGAATATATTTTAATTAAATGTAATTAATTATAATATATTAAAATTTGTTGTAAAACAAATTTTTATTTGTCAATATTTTTAACAAATCAACCACTATCAATAGTAGTGGTAATCATTTCTTCGTGCTAACTAACTATCATAATTATAATGATTATACTCATTTACATTCTTCACTATATTCATTCTCATTCCTATTATCATTGTCTTATGTGAACCAAGCACCCTATAAGAATGAAGATTCTGAGGGATATGAGTTTTAGAAAATTATGGTTATCTTAATGCAACTATAGTGACAAGGTATGAGACGTATTTGAAACAAGAAAACTAAATTGATGAGTACTTCATTTGAAAATTACTCCTAGCTTTTCTTAGATCAATTTCAAAAAATAGATGCAAATGTAGAAGATATTTCCAAGGTACCGTATGCTTACATTATTGGATATTTAATGTATGTGATGGTTTATAATAGGCTAGATTTGGCTCTTGTTATTAGTGGGGTTAGTAAGTATACGGTGAAAATTGAAAGATAACATTGAAATGCTGTCAAATGGATATTTAGGTACCTGAGAGATATGGCAAACCATGGTATCATGTTCATTAGTCAATAAGGTAACCCTTCGATTATGGGTTATATTGATTCAAACTATATTAAAGTAAGACAATATAAGATACACTACAAGGTATGCTTTTACTCCTTTAAGAGAGCCTATTTATTAGAAATTTACAATTTAGCCTATAATTGCATTGTCTATAAGTGAACTAGAGTACATAACAGTGGCTGAGGCTATTAAGGAAGCATTATAACTTACAGTGCTAGAGAAAAAGATGAGAATCAATTAAGGTGGAGCTTAAGTACATTACAATAATCGAAGTGAAATTTATTTGAAAAAGAATCATATGTATCATGCAGGGACCAAACACATATATGTGAGGTTTTATAAGATCAATGAATTAATTGCATTAGGATAGACCTCATTAGAATAGATTCACATTTTAGACAATACAATTAATATATTAACAAATTCAATTACTATTAAAAAAAGTTCAAGCATTGCTTATATTAATCCTGAGATGTTAAAAGAGGCTACAACCCAACCTATATAGAGTACATTCGCTAAAGTGGAGATTATTGTATTTGAATCATAAAACCATAGGATGTCCTATCGTCACAATCACTCAGTGAATTTTTTTTCCTGCATCACTATTATCATGTCACATATGTATGTGGGTCTACCGGAAACAGCCTCTCTATTATGTAGGAGTAAGGATGCGTACTATTCACACCCCCCCCCCCCCCCCAAAAAAAAACCTCGCTTCACTGCAGGACTTCAGGATATGATGATGGATCATAAATACAAACATGCAATCTTAGAGTGTTTATGGACAACACAAGACGTCTCTTAAAAGTCTTTAAGCGAACATGACACATGACCATGTTATGAGGTATATTTCTTCTCTGGAAAGCAAAGGTGAAGATATAGGTAAGAAAATGGTTGGAACATGAACATGTTAAAACAAAGAAGTATATAATCTAAAATAAAAGCATGTTAGTGTTTAAAACACAAGCGTGTTAGGACTGCATCCATGTGTAGATTGGTATAATGAGTTACCTGGACATGAGCATGAGTGTGTTTATCCCTATATTCCTTGCTAGATATAGTAACAAAGAAACAATGAATTATACAACCTGAAATACGAGCATGTTTGTGCTTGTATTCCATTTTAGAAAGAAATATGTCTGGTATTAGGTTATGTTTATAATGTGCTATCTTATTTACGAACACAATTTTTTTTGGTAAATTTAAGTTTTAGAAAGATTCTAGGTCTTGTTAGAGTTATATTTAAGTTATGTTAGATTTAGTAACGGACTAATTGTAACATCCTGTTACTTAAGATAAGGCTATAATAGTGTACAAGAGAGGTAAATGAGAAATTAGAAAGGGCATTTCATGCTTTTGCATAATATGACATACATATACACGTGAATATTGAGTTTTACACATTAAAATGACTGTACATGCATTCGTTGTCATTTTTCGAATATAATTGGTTTATAAATGTGAATTGTGGATTTATTGGTCTTGAAAATTAAATTGGAGTGTATTAAAATTTATTTAGCAATTTTCGGTGATATTTCAGATAATTTAGAAATTTGGGGTATTTTGGATTAGGAAAAATGTTGACTAAGATACCAATGGATTCGTGACATGTGGCAGCATATATATATGACAAATGGCTTACATGTAATGGTGACATGTGGGGAGATTTTATAAATACACGCAATCATGTTTTGGTATAGCAAATTTTCTGCAGCTCTCACCAAAAACACACTTCACAAAACTCTTTCCTTGTTCTTTGTTCATACATCAATGAAACAGCTTGTTGCTTAGGTTTGTGTATTTGGCTTTTGGATTCTTATATCATTTTCCTTCATCCAATGAAATTTCTTGTCCACTCTCACTGCTGGAATTTTGTTGAATCAAGTAAGTTATGTTTTAAGTTTTTTGGGTATCGTGAATGTCATTTTAATGATGTTTGAGTGTTTTGAAATGGATTCATGCATGAGTGAGGTAGAAAGAAGCAATTTCAGTGATAATTAGTGGGATAGAAAGTCTGCTGAAAGTGTGATAAAGATGTAGAAAATGAAAAAAATGCAATAAACTTGATGAAATATGCGTGAGTGATGTTGGTTTTTAATGTGTGATAATAATCCTAGATTTTTTATTTGTTTGTGTTGAGTTGAACTAAAAGGGAGTAGAAATGCAGAGGTAATAGTGAGAGTATACGTTAGTGGAGTTGGATTAAGTAGAAGAGAGGAAGAAGAAGAGAAAACTTCTATAGTGAATCTGGAAGAATGGAGTGCATGATCGTGCCCTGTTGCACGATCATGACAAAATAGAAAAAAAAGGGGATTGCACAATCATGTGCCAGCACGATCGTGACGATTAGTAGTGCACTATTGTGCACGATCATGCTCACGATCGTGCATCTTGCAAGTGCACGACCTACAAATGACTTGATTTTTGAACCAACAAACTCAAAATACATTGTTCCTTCTCTCCACCAAAATTTAGGGCCATCTGAATCCATTCGGAAAAGATTGATTGATGAATTTAGGATGATTGATTGATGAATTTAGGATGAAAATGTTTAGGTGTGCTGAAATTTGATAACTGAAATATTTTTACTGAACATTCTTTGGTATTTTGGCTATTTTTTTATCTGTAGATTTCCAAATGGAGTGATTTTTAATTAAATTAAATTAGAGACATATGGCTACAAATTGTATGAAGAAATTTAAATTGTCTCTAATAATTTTAGAATCTGGATTGAAGTTGAGTACAGAGAACTGTTGTAGTTTAAGAATAGTCCAAAGTAAATTGAGTATAACTTTTGGAATACTGAATCAAATTGTATGCTCTTGGTGTCATTAGAAACTTAAGACATAGGAGAACAATTTTTTAGAAGAAAGTGTTGCTAAATTACTCCATTTTCCTAATCAGAATGATCATACAAAGTGAACTCGAAAGTCTGTTTTTGGAAAAAAATCTGGAATGATCAATTGCGTTATGAAATTAGTTTCAAATTGTTTTATTATGGTCCAAACCCTTAGTAAAAATTAACTTATGTGAGTTTTAATATATAAATGATATTGTGACAAGAATAATGATAAGATACCCGGGATTGTTATTGAGCATGCATTGTACATATTTTATATACATTGTTGGGACCCGTTACCGAGACCCAACCTCTAACCGTAATCACTTCAATTTCTTAACACAATCGAATCGGAAGGCATACGAAGGCGAAACAAACTGAAGATATCGAATCAACGAATCGAATCGGACTCAAATCCGA
>JAOTBA010000006.1:28547356-28571666 GCA_025629845.1 Erythroxylum squamatum | reverse complement strand
GAATAATTTGTATTTGTTTTCACCAATTATTTTTATAATTTTTTGTCATATATATTGATATGAATAGGTTCTGGTTATCCTGAGAACCGAACTTGAAAATAGGTTAACCGGTCCTATAGGTTCTTTAGGTTTAGGTTCAGGTTCAGGTTCGTAAAATTGTCGAACCTGACATTCAGGTTCAGGTTCAGGTTATTTACAAACGGGTCAGGTTACCCTACCATGAACACCCCTATTCCATCTAGTTTTAAAGCCTTTTCCAGTAGGCTTCTAACTCTTGTTCAATAAGTTTGTTTTACATGGATAAGTGATAAGAACTTCAATATTTTTGAATTCCCTATCTTCTTGAAACTTTAATATTGGCAATTAATCAGGCAATTTAGAATTCTTCTTTATCTCAATGCAAATTTTTATAAAACAAATTTTTTTCCATATTGGTTGTTTGAGAATCCATACAGATTGGTTTCCCAAATGAGCTTACATGATAAGTTAAACCTTTAATTGTCCAAAACTTAAAAGGAAAATTATGAAAATTAACCCATATAGGAAATGCTTTGATGGTACCTCTATCACATTCTAAACCATACTTCCATTTTTGAATAAACATAGGCTGTCCACCTATGTGACATGATCTAAGTTCAATGATTTCATTTAGATTGTTTTCAATAGAGAATTTGAAAAGAAATGTACCATCCTCCATTAACATTGTCTTCTCCAAGCCCTTCTTTCCCCACCTTTTGGTAACCCAAGTATTAACAATTAGAAATGATGATCTTTACTCCAAAAATAACCTGTCAAAGTTGTAGACCAAGCCTTTGCTCCAACTTTGAGAAGCTCTATAGGAGGAGATAAAACTCCATCCTTTATGACATTTGTAAAATGTTTGAGCACACCCTTATTATGTTGGATGTTTAGCTTCTTTTTCTAGGCACCTTTAGGTTAAGTTGAACCAAACTTGGCATTTTCATCAGTTACTGTAGCTGGAGATAAGGAAAAAGTGCAATTCCTAATGCAACGAAAAAGTCAAGAGCTTGAAGAAACTCATACCAGATTTCTAGACTTTAGTCCTCAAGGTTAAGGACAAACTTAAGGCGGAGAGAATGTCAAGAATTTGATTTAAGGCATGAATGAACAATTGTTCGTAATGTCTTTTATTTGTATTTTCATCGTTTAGAAATTTTTTTTGGTAAGGTTTTGATTTCTTTTCCTAGTTATTTGTACGAGATGGTTGCATATCACTAACCCAAAAAAAAAAATCATCTTCTCTCCTCTCTCTTTCTTTATTCTATGTTTTTTTCTCTTATCCTCTTCTCTCTCATTCACATTTCATCTCCTTCATCAAATCCCTAAATTCCCTTCAACATCATTACTCCTAGTCTTGACAACACTCTTCTTTAGATATCCTTCAATCATGTTGTTCTAGTCATGTCATGATTTGAGATTGTGCTCCTTCCTCCATTTTAATTCCCTCCTTTTAAGAATCGTGAATTATAATATCAAATGATAGTGTTCAATATTTGAGAAAAACATAATCCACTGGAATGAAAATTGAAAACAATATTTATGAATTTATAATATGAATGAATTTTTATGGTTATCACTTAAGTAATATCGTCAGTAATTTTGTATATAGAAAGATTATTATAAGAATTTATCTGTATTTTTAGAAGAATTAAGAATAGATTATTAAGTTTAGCTTAAGTTTAACATAAAACTCAATATACTTATATAAAATATATAAGGTTTTTTATTTTGTGAGGATCAGAGAATAGTCACCAATGTATATGGCTTCATGTTAATACTAACAAAGGGGTGTTTTAGTCAATTGACGGGTTTCGCCTCATAGGCTAACTCCTGTTTGGTGCCCAGCAAACGTTGCGAAAATTCACTTCTTCAGCTTATGTATCTTGGATTGTTCAGTTCATATTTATCAGTCTGAGAAGTCTAATTTACTGTGCTAGCTTCCGAAAGTGAAGATAAATGGAGGCCACTGAAAAGCCCGAAGAGGCGGTTTCGCATGTAAGCTTCTCTTCCAAATCCAACTTATTTTTGCTCTAAATCCAGTTCCTTAATAACTCCGCAGTTATCAAATAATTATTATTTGAGATCTGTTTATGCCTAAAATGCCAACAAACCCTAGCTGACGAAGAAATAGTTTTATAATTTTCTTCCGAATCTTATTGCTTATTGTAGTTGTGTAGTTCCACTTCATTTATTTGCATTATATAAAACTTTTTTTTTTCCCTCTTGTGGAATATGATCAGATGAGTCCTAAATTAGCTGGAACAGTTAACTGGGGTACGGCCACCGTGGTTGGTGTCTTTGCAGGCATGTTGTATGGCGGTAGCAAGGAGGCTGCGGCATCAGTTGTGAGTTTGGTCTCCTAAAATTGACTCTGCTTTGCTAATGTTTTATTTTTCTTTTTGGTTAAACCTGATGATTTCAGCATGCTATTAATGATTATCACCTTGCTATTATAAGAATTACTGGGGACCAATATGAAGTTGCTTTCACATATATTAAGACCAAGAGGTCACTCAGAGAAATTGATGTCTTAACGTTTAACAGCTTTAGGAAAACCATAAGAAGGACCATGTTCATTTGGCATAGTTGAAGAGGAGGAATGGAAGTTTTATCATTTTTCTATGCTCTTTTAGCAGTTATTAGATGATAAGGGATCTACATGAATGGATTTTACGCAATATTTACATAAGTGAAATGAAAGGGCTGTTTGTTATTCTCTTTTGTATTATTGGTAAATGTTTTAAATGTCTTCTATGCCTTTGCCTGGAACTAGTTGGATAAGGTGCTGTCATTTGCAGCAATTTGTTATGTTTCTGCCTGTATATTAGGTTATGGACACTTTCTTGATGTTTGTCAGAGTAAGGATGCAGAAGTTATGTTGAAGCTTGGCAGCACTCCAGACAAGCGTGAGCAGTACAGATTAATGAGAGATGCAATGGAGAAAAGATTTATTCGAGTCACACGAGGTTCGATAGTTGGTGGAGTACGGCTTGGCATGTTCACTGCTGCATTTTATGGTCTGCAAAATTTGCTTGCTGAGAAGCGGGGTGTGCATGATGTTTTCAATGTTGTCGGAGCCGGTTCAGCCACTGCTGCAACTTTTGGTTTGATCTGTAAAGGACCCTTAACTTATATGTTGGCTTCTTTGACGTGCTTATTTACCTCATTGTGGAATTTGGTTATCTGACATTTCATATTTCTTTTAACCTTTTTTTCTTTCTATAATGAATCTAACCTACTTTTCTTAATTTGTTTTCTGGATGTTAGTGCCTGGGTCTCTGCGATGGCGTGCAAGGAATGTGCTGCTTGGATCAGCTTTAGGTGCTGCAGTTTGTTTCCCGCTTGGTACGTGCTAACACCTCCTGTAAAGTATTTTAGGTGTCCGCCATATTATTTATAGGATTAGCTCCATGAATTGTGGTTGATTTTGGCCTAATGTCATGCAGGCTTGTTATGTAAGTTTAGAGCGTCATGTTTTGACATGCAACAATACCCTTTTTGATTATTATGGATACATAATGAAACGAGAAAGTTAACCGTGGAGTTAAACACAGGAAAAGAATATTTCTTACGGAAATAGTGTTTGTTGCAACAGGTTGGCTTCACCTGAAGCTTGTCGAGAAAGCAAATGAAGGAAACGAAGCTCTTCATCCTGATTCAGCGAAGAGTGGTGTTGGTGCTGCAATTGAGAGGCTTGAAGAGCACTTGAGCAGATGAAGTCTTTAAGTTGTGGGGAAGCATAGCCCTTTACTATTGAGTCTCCGTGGGATAAAGAGAACAAAGTTGTACAATGGTAGTGTTAAGTAGATCTGATCCATCGCTCAAGCCATCGCATTTTATTTTCTTCCCTTGTGCTGGCTGCCAAAAGTTGAATAAATGCTCAAATATCCTGTGCATATCAGCAAAATTTTGGTTTAAAATTTATGTTTAGTAGTTGTTTAATTACTATAAATTTGCTAGAGTTTCAAGCATTGTAATTGCATTAAAATTATTTATAATTGCACAAAACGAATGGTTAATTGACATCCACTCTTGGTGATTATCTCTTAAAGCAGTAAAAGCACCAAGCATGTCGAACCAGCTTGAAATGATGTGATATATCTACCGCCAAGCAACTGCTAATAATCGTGTAGTTAGTTTTCTCAAAAAAAAAAAAAAATCGTGTAGTTAACAGCTCTGGCTTTCCAGGGCACGTTGTTTGCTGTGATGACCCTCTCGTTTCTACCTTGCAGGCACCAAAATGTCGCCTAAAGATTGCGTTTCTGTGAAAGATTGATTGCTATTAATTTCTCAGTTCTGTATCAAGTCATCCTTCATTCAATTTGATAGAGCATAACAAAGGCTACATAATGGATAAGTGAAAGAATCAATTAACAAAACAATGCCAGAAATGACACTTTGTCCAAGAGACTAATGTTGACCTAGGATTTGACGAAATTGCATGACAAAATTTTTTGAAGCACTAGAAAACTATAAAATTAATAGCGCTTTAATTCATCTCGTCGCCAAGCTTCAAGTCGCGTTGAGATTTCCCACTCATCTTTCAGTATAGTTTGCAGGGTCTCATTGCTGTATTCATATTTGTCAAAAAGCAACAAGGAAAACCATTGACCCTACTTCTCCTCCATATTGCAGGTACAATTTCTAGATCGCCTGGTCTAAAATGGTTCTGGGAGCTCATATAACATGGATGTAATGATGCAAAAGGTATTAGTCTTCCTTGCCTGCAATTGAATGAAGGATTTGAGGTAAGAGACTTAACTTGGGTTAATTTGCAAGAAAAATATAGGACACAGGTCACTTAAGGAGAGTAGTCACCATCATTCTGGTTTAGGGATGTGGTGTCCTTTGCCTTCTTTACCATCCTTTTTGATGCGTCAGCTGTCATCCCCATATAGAAGGTTAACATTAAAAGGAAATTTAAACTTTCAAGCAAAAGTAAATGAAATTATGCAGGATACTTATTCGGTATCACATGAAAGAGTAAAGCAGATGACAACTACTCTAATCTGTTATAAAATACATGCAGTGCAATTAGGCTTACCCTTAAACTTCCTTTTCTTCTTAGCCCTCCTCCTCTTCCTTTCTGCCTGTGTAAGCTCGGTTTCTTCTTTGATGTCACCTTTGCCCAAAAAGATTTCCTCAGGAGCCAGCATAGCTGCATCTGAAACTGCCACAGGTGCAATCTGCTCATGGAAAACATCAAACATTTCAGCAAGTATTTAAAGTAAAGAATTCTCTAAAACTGAAGGGTATGAAAACCACGTTACCTCTTCCATAGCAAGTGCAGGGACATTTGTTTGTATAGACATTTCCTCAATAACCTGTTAAGATCAAGATAACAAATTAGGCTAAAAGAAGATGCTATAGTATCCTTTCAAAAAAGTACCGGAGTTTGGGAAGCTTACAGGTTTTGGAGCAAAGTGGAAGTGCGAAAGGGCATCCAACTTCAGACACAATTTTTTGAAAAGCATGCTTGCCTAGAAAAATAGTAACAACAAATTTAAGCTAATCTTGTTAACCAAAGTACACACGGAAGAAATATGGAAACCAAACAAACAACAATCATCAACTTAGAAATTATCATCTATAGAAATTACCTCCTTTTTCTGCTTATCCGAGAAAGATAATGGAGCAACTGCTGGATTTGTCTTTTGAACATATTCTTCCTGTGAATAATTACATGAGCTTGAAAAGTCAGAAACGACATGGGCATTGAATTTTCATATTCAGAGTGAAATTTTAGAAGTCGGAAATGATATAGAACATGTTATCAGGGCGTAAATGAATATGATGGCCATGAGAAATAACCTCGTAGACTTCAGCAAGACCCTTCTTACTCTTGTTTTCATCCTGAAAATTGCAATAAAAACAGTAATTATTAGCTTTCTAGACTAAGAGAAATGAAAACTGCCTTTTCTGCTATATAGCTTACCAACTCTTTCAACTCCCGTGGTGATTTAGAGGGCAAACTAGGAGCCTTTTCAATGTCATCAAACCGCCCCTGGAAACATCACGGCAACACTGCAGTTCATTAGTTTGAGAGGAGACACTAATGCTTGGAAATAGCATATTTAAAAGTGTCTTTAACTTTTTGGGATTTTTTTCAATTTAGTGCTAAATTTTCTAAATTTTTTAATTTAGTGATTAACCTTTTAAAATTCGTACAAATCAGGTCAAAACGTTGTCTTTACTAATGTGGTTAATAAATAGACATTCACATGGCATTAATGTACATGCCACATCAGCAAAATTAACTTTTTAACCTAATTTATACAAATTTTAAAAGCTTAATCTCTAAATTGAAAACTTTTAAAAAGTTTAGTACTAAATTGAAAAAATTTTAAAATATTAAGCACTGTTTAATTTGTTATCCCCTAATGCTTATCCACCAGAGAGAAATGATCAAACACGTAACAAACTATGAAGAAAAAGAAAATCGAAAGGCATGAGGTAGAAACGTTGTATAATTAAAATATTAAATGAATAGAAATCAAATCTTTGAATATTACTAGTTGCAATTTAATACATTAACAAAGCTAGTGACAAAATTAGGCCTCTTTGTGTGTACACGAATTTCAACTTCTTTTCCTTCTTCATTCTTTTATGTGTTGGGTATCAAAATCCATAACACAAGCAATTTCAAAAGTTTGTGACATGGGCATTAGCACATGGACATGCAAGCAAGCATAATTTACACAAGTGCTACTATAGTTCTTTCGTTATATTAACAATCTATTATATTTTCAATCTTGTGGTGCGAGAGTCATTTATGAATGTCAACAAAAACAAATAGAAACTATAAGAAATAGATATTCTCTATTGTTTGTATCCCTGTTATTTATTGTTTATACCTATGACATGCCAGACGAAGAGAACAATTTATAGTTACAAAGATCAAATGCTGGTTGGAAGAGAGAAAAATGAAGTAAAATGGGAAGGGAAGGGGATGGAAGGAGATAATGTAGGATATTAGCACTATCAGCTCAATTAGTGTCACAAGTCCATTGATCTAAAACAGACCATAACTACATAGCTTAGCCCCGAAAAGAAAGATCAGATGCATTGTTACCACAGTTTATGAGCATCATTTAGACATTAATAAACAACTACCGGCAGTCTTTTAACAACTGACATAAAGTCAAGAGTGATACATCAACATCATAGCAACATGTAGATATTTATTATAACATTGAACTTTACCTCCAAAGTCCGATTCTTAATCATATCTTCAAGGGATGCAGTGACCTCATCTGTGATTATATGGGGAGGCCTTGCATTATGCTCAAAATCTAAATCAACTTCTAATGCACTATTCTTAGGCCTGCTGGCAGCAGTTACCTGTTGGCAAAGACAAATACATGTATAAAGGGTTAATACCATAACTAAAGTCTGTATCCATCAAAACGCTAATTGTAATGAACATAACTTAAAAAGCAGTTATTGGAATAACACCACAGATACGAAAAGTTACCTCTCCCTGCATGGTCCATGTTTTAGGCTCCAAATTTGCCTTCTCCATCTGCCCTATTTCAGATTGAAGCCTCTCAAGTTGCTTCTCATGCGTAGAAAGACCACCTCTCTTCTATAAAAGAACAACAGTTCCTGATGTTATTTCTTTGAATATGCATGCAATTTGAGAAATGAAATTTCAACATCACAAGACAATAAAATAGCAATTTTGCAAATCACTGCAATTTTTCAAACACAACATACTACCTTGGAGGCATAGTCATCATCTTGTTCATCATCTGATTCTGAATCTTCTCTAGACCCTTTTTTAGTGGTTGATTTCTTTTTAGAACCGAAGAAATCTTCATATCTGATGTAAAAAAATGCATAAATGAGCCTCAAAATTGACCATATAAAGCAAATGGAATTCTGCTACTGCTGTTTCCTACTGATACTGATGACATGAGCAGAAGGTAAAAAACCGAATTCTAACATCTATAAACTTATGTTTCAACAGTGAGGTAGGAATAAAATGAAACTAGACTAGCATTCTTTCATCAGATGCAAATGCAAAAAAGTCAAGGACCTCGCATTTCCCAACGTGTCTGCATCTTCCTCTTCATCCTCACCATCATCAAAAGTGCCAAGCTGCATAATCACATTCAACATAAAGCCGCTTGTTTCCATTCTCAAGATCAGAGTTAAATATAGAACTCTAGAATCAGAAAATTAACTGGAGTAGACATATAATGAGACCATAAATAAAAAGAAATATCTTTATTTACATTCATCACCTCATCATCATCTTCTTGCTCTTCTTCTTCATCATCATCGTTGTCGTCGTCATCCTCATCTATGTGCTCACCTTTTTTCTTCTTCTTAGTATCGAATCCATATTCCCTAGCCTCATCATCCTTCAAATACTCTTCCAATTCCTTTATCTTCAAAAACTTATCCTCTATCCCATTTTCTCCACCTTCTTTCTCCTCCTCCTCCTCCTTCTCATCATCATCATCATCATCATCATCATCAAAGCCATCCATATCAGCATCCTCCTCATCATCACCAACCTCCTCGACCCGTTTCGCTTCCTCCTCTTCCACACCCTTATTTTCTCCTTCGACAAGATTTTCAGTCTTCTTCTTCAACGTCGTTTTTAATTCTTCTGGATTTCTCTCCCAATGCTTGACTTGACGGCGAAGGCTGGACAAGAGAGGCAGTTGAAGCAGGTCAATTTGTTGCCAAATTTGCTCGGCGTCGAACCCATCAACCAAAAGCTGATAAAACGGTGACTTAGGCACGTGGGGTTTGAGAGTGGAGAAGAGTTGCTGCGACGCTGTACGCGCCGCTTGGGCTAGCGAAGGCGACGGCGCCAACCATAACGGAGCCTCGGTGGATTTCAGCAGGTGCAGCGTTTCCATGCTTGCTTCGGTTGGTTTTGCCATTCCTTACTTGGATCAAACTCAAGGCTTTTTGTGCCCTTGAACACCTTAGGGTTTAAAATTTTGTTGGGAAGGTTTAAGCACCACTTTGTATGAAAGCCTGCCAATAGAACAAGTGTGAGGGGTGAATTAGAAATTTTAGATAAAATAAGTAAAGTAAAACGCTATTATTTTGTCTTTTAAAGACAAGAATATATATGGAGGGCGACAGAAACATAAGTTTTAGACTTTTAGTTGAGTACACGAAACCGACACTAAAGTATACAAAACACACAAAAGCATCCTTGAAGTTCTGTGTTGCCGAATTCCTCTTTTGTCCAAATTTCTCAAGCGACCCTCCAATCGACTTCTCCACCGCCCGATTCAGTTGGAAACCTCCATTTATCGCTCCTTAGATGAAGTTAAAGGCGAAAATGATCATATGAATAACGGAGAGAATACTTTCGAGAGCGTCTCAGGGCCCGTCTCTCCGGATACATCGGAGCCCCTCCCTCCGAGATCGTTAGGCGGAGATGCGTCGCCGGGCTCTTTGTCGCAGTACTCTTCGTGTGGGGAGTCGGAGTTCGAGAGGTATTGTAGCGCGAACTCTGTCATGGGCACGCCTAGTATTTGCAGTTCTATTGGGCCGTTTAATGATCTTCCGGAGTCTGAATTTGGATCGCTGAAGAGTTTGGAGAATTTTAGTTTAGAAAAGACGTTTGATGGTGGTCCGGATGGGCGAACGCTTTCTAATTCGGTTGTGGACTCGCTGAAAGGACATGTTAAGGAGGGTTTTAGAGGGAGGGGGAGAAGTGGATTGGAGTCGTCTGGTAATAAGGGGACTAGTGTATTGGTTAATGGCTTGGCAGTTAGAGAAGGCGAGAACTTTAACATTGGTGAAGGTGAGACGGGGTCGATAGATTGCGGGCCGGAGACTGGATTGAATTTTGGGAAAGGATCCAGAGAAGGGTCTTTAGATCGAGTGGTTAATGTCAATGAAGAGATTGATGGTTGCTTAAGTGGGATGTATTCAGATTTGGCTTTGGAATTTCATGGAGGGGAGGTGGAGGAGGAGGATGGTAGATCTTCCAGATATGAGCATTCTGAGGGTGATGATTCAATGTATGGTTGTGGTTCAGATGACGAAAATAGGAGGAATTTGTGTTTCCAGAGGAGTGCAGGTTTCAGTGAGCAAGCAAAAATTGAGTTTGACAATCCACTGCTTTTGAACTCGTCTGTAGCTTTTGGTTCGGATGATTGGGATGATTTTGAGAAAGAAACATGGGGAGGTACTCTGGCTTCCCTGAATTCTAATATACTTCAGGAGCAGAAACAAGAAGATCTGGAAACTGAAGAAAACAATATTGGTTCCACTTCGAAGTCCAAGTTTTCAATTGCTGATCATACAGAGAAGGGGATAGATTTGGTGGAGGAATATGAGGGCTCCAGTCAAGTTGGATGTGGTAAACTAAAAGCTTATATTAGCTGTTCCGCTGTTCCTACTGATCATCAGCATTCACAAACGGAGGAAGCCGAAGAAATTGGAGACATTATTTTAGCAAATTGTCAGGTGGAAGGAGTCAATGAATTGACCATAGGTGATGCCGGTACCTCAGTGACCACAAAAGTTCAATATCCTCCCGAATTGGATGAAGATAATGCAATAGACTTTTGTGTTCCAATAAATCATATCCAAACTGCTAATCACACAACGGAACCTTCTAAGTTTTGTTCTCTCAGCGATGGCTTTGAGATGAAGCAAGATCCACTGGCACTTAACGCACGTAAGGATTCTGGATTGAAAATCATGGATTCATGTGTCAAAAGTGGTTGTCCGCCAGCAGAATCCCAGGAAAACATTCATCAATATTGCAAAAGAAAAAAAGAAGTTGAGGAGACCAAAAATTTAGAAACAGACTTGGACCCTCTTTCTGATACAACCAGTCGTCTTGGTTTCCATCCATCTAATTGCTCTGGTAATGCAAACCCAGAATTCTTTGAAAACCTCAATCCAGAACCAATGCAACAAAGGGATGAAAATAACGTGAGTAATGTTTCAAAAATGCTTTTGCTTCCATTATCTTGGTGAAAAACATTGTGAATTGGTCATGATCAGTTTCCTTTTGTGACTAAGTGTCCATTATCGTCTTCATCGTGTACATCTTCACCATCCTCTCTAGATTCTTGATGACCTTATTGATAATAACTTTTTAATTTAAACTGAACCTGTTTATAGATTTTTGTCTTTGATTATGAGTCACAAATGTTTTTAGTTCGTTGTCCTAGTAGATTTTTGTCTGTGATTATCAAAGTCGGTTCAAATAATTAATACATATATTTTTTGTGTACTATACCTTAGTTCTAGCATCTACGTCATTTATTTGAAGGGTTGTGGTCATTTGGAGTTTGGAATGCCATTATTCATTTTGTTATTGTATTGTCAAACTTTTACATAACTCACTATGTGTTTTGTGAAAGAGAGATTTTGAAGGTAGTTTTTTGATATCTTATGTTTCTCGATGGGAATATTTTAGAATTGTGGATCCTGCTGCTTGCAAAGTTTTTCATGATCTTACTTCTTATTCTGTTCTTTTGACAGGCTGGAGACGTTGAACATCATGAGTTCTATGATGAGATTGTTAATGAAATGGAAGAAATTTTACTTGATTCAGCTGATTCTGTCGGTGCTTGGTACCCTCAGTATGATAACATCTTTCAATCACATCTGTCTTTGCCTCTAAGAGATGGGGGGTCAACTGCTTCTACTTCTGGTACAGATGATACTTACCCAGTTGTCACCCAACAGCGACAAATAGATGGTGTTGAAGTTGTTGGTGCGAAGCAGAAGAGAGGAGATGTTTCACTTAGTGAAAGATTGGTTGGGGTTAAGGAATATACTGTGTATATAATAAGGGTGTGGAGTGGCCAGGATCAATGGGAGGTTGAGCGCAGATATCGAGATTTCTATACGCTGTATCGTCAACTGAAGTCCTTATTTGCTGATCTTCCCACTCCTTGGTCCTCTGTGGAGAAAGAATCTAGAAAATTATTTGGGAATGCATCACCTGATGTTGTCTCTGAAAGAAGTTTTCTTATTCAGGAGTGCTTACAGTCAATCCTCCATTCTGGATGCTTTTCTGCTCCTCCAAGTGCATTAGTTTGGTTTTTGAGTCCTGGTGACTCATTTCCTAGTTCCCCTGCATCAAGAAAATCATTTGCTTCGGCAACTTTAACAAACATAAGGGGAGGTTCAGAAAAAGTCACCGATTTAGGCAAGACAATATCTCTCATAGTTGAAAATCGACCTCACAGAACTTTGAAACAATTGCTAGAAGCACAGCATTATTCTTGTGCTGGATGCCATAAACCTTTTAATGATGGTATGACACTAATGCGAGACTTAATACAGTCAATTGGGTGGGGAAAGCCACGACTATGTGAATACACTGGCCAATTATTTTGTTCCTCATGCCACACTAATGACACTGCAGTTTTACCAGCGAGAGTTCTTCATTATTGGGATTTTACCCAGTATCCAGTTGCTCAGATGGCTAAGTCATACCTAGATTCTATACACGAGCAGGTAACTAAGAAATGAAATGACAACTTTTCTGCAACTTTTCATATGGGATTCTTTAGCTACATGTAGTTAAGTTGACACTGCAAAATTTAGTGATTGCAGTAGTGAAAACAAGATTGATGTCAAAATCAGGGTTTGAAAGTTTTGTGGATTTCTGCTGTTTGTGGATTTCTGCTGTTACGCTCTAGTATACATGATTTACTTGGTTAAATATTGATTTAATGTTTGGGTTTTCTTGTTTGTTAGTTCCTAAGATGGCCTTATTGTATGTCTGATAAGATGTGACTAATAGACATTGAATTAAAATATGGAATTGTTGACTTTCTTTAGACCTGCATTACGTTAGTAGACTCATGCATGACCAAAACTTTGTCGCATCATCAAGCTTTGTTATTCTTAGTTAACATATGTCGCCTGCAAGAAGTTATTAATCAATCTTGTCTTGCAGCCTATGCTTTGTGTGAGTGCAGTCAATCCTTTCTTGTTTTCGAGGGTGCCAGCCTTGCAACATGTCACAGGTGTCAGGAAAAGGATAGGAATTATGCTCCCATATGTTCGCTGCCCATTTCGCCGGACTATCAACATAGGGCTTGGATATAGAAGATACCTTCTTGAAAGCAATGACTTTTTTGCACTTAGGGACCTCATTGATCTGTCAAAAGGGCCTTTTGCAGGTTCACTTTTGATTACCTTTGAATTGCCAGTTTACAGTTCACCAGTCATATTGAATGTTTATGTTCCTACCTGTTGTTTACAGTTGGAAAGGTCATCAACGTTTGTTACTTATCTGAATTTACATATGCACACTTATCGTCTATTGTGTGGCCAATTTTGCATTTACAATTGTTCTTAGATTTCTTTCTGTACGATTATTCTAATACAAAATTGTTACCTCACATTAACTACGTGCAAGTATTATGATACCTGGAGGCCCATCCGTGAAGCTTTACAGTATAACCTGATTCTTGTAAATCTACTTTCTGTTTCCTGTCTGTTTTAGTTTCTTATTGGCTTCTATTTATCCTTTTATAAGATCAAGAAAAACATAAACTTTGAATTTGGTTATTTATATTCATGTATGTGCATGGATGCCCTCGTGTGATGATATTTTATCATTGTGTTCTTCAGTTCTACCTGTGATTGTAGAGACTGTCTCTGGAAAAATCCTGGAGCACATAACAGAGCAGTGCCTCATTTGCTGTGACGTGGGAGTCCCATGCAATGCCCGACAAGCTTGCAATGACCCATCTTCACTCATTTTCCCTTTCCAGGTAGGTGTCCTTACAATGGGCATAAATAATATTTGAATCAGTAAAAAAGTATGTGTTATGACGTAGTGAGGTGACAAATTGAAAAATGGAAGCACCAAAGTCTAATTTATTTTCTTGTAGTCCCAGTAAAGCTTTTCTTTTGCATTCTCTGTTTGTCTTTCTGTACTCATTCAAAAAAAAAAATTTTTGAAAACTATCATTTAGTATCCTTACTGTGAAATAATTCAAACAGGAAGGTGAAGTAGAAAAGTGTGCTTCTTGTGGCTCAGTTTTCCATAAAACTTGCTTCAAACTGCTAAGGAACTGTTCTTGTGGGGCATGCATTGCCCCAGACAAGCCGATGGAACTCACCAATGTCCTAAGCCGTAAAGCCAGTGATTATCTGCTCGGGGAAAGATCCAGCTCTGGTTTGACCGGACGATTCCTGTCTGGATTATTTTCAAGAGCCAAGCCAGAAAAGACGACTGATTATAAGGACACTGACAATGTTATATTGATGGGGTCTTTGCCAAGTACTTCTCTTTAACACCTTTGCTTCCATTGTTTATCTGCCAAGATTTATTTTTGGTCTCCCATTGTCTTCAGGTCATTTGTACAGTATTGTTGTGCACGAATTTATAGTTCTTCTGGTACATAGGCTTAATATACAAATTTAGTTACAATGTTGTAGCAAAGATTTTGGGATTTGGAATTTTTCTCTCCTTTCAAAATTTTTGGGTGCATTCCTTGTAACGAAATTTTTTGTTAATAAAACTGTGTTTTCACTTGTCACCCAGATTTTGTCATGATAGACGTATCTGTATTATCTTATGAAACTCTACTACCTTGTCCAAAGATAAATCTCTTGTCAATATCAGCACAAGTAATTGTTTGTAGTCCGTGGATAAACACAAGTTCTTTTCTATATAACTTTAGAGCTAGACCAAATGTCCCTAGTTACTAAGACATGGTTGCTTATAAGGTGACCAGTGAAAGCTTTAGTATGGTGACAAAGGCAGTGGATCTACAAAAAAAGTTAAAGCAATATCTGTATTTCCATAGTAGGGATACTTGGCTACAGCAGCTAAACCGAACTTTCTTTAAATGGCTCATAGGTACTGGGCCAAAGCTTAAAAGAAAAAGGAAAAGCAGATACTGTCGACGAAGACCGCAAAAAAGTTATGACTATTTGAAAAGTGGTCGGTGATTATCTCACAAAGGCACCAGCTTGTCATGGTTTCAGAGTTCATCTGAATCACTAATTTCAAAGTTTAAAGACCGTATTCTTCTTTGATCTCTTCTTTATGATAGGTTCTCTTTCCTCTATTAGACATTCTAAAGAGGATTATCAAAATGCCTTAGGCTACAATGCATAGTACATTGTCAAGATACGAAAAAAGAAGGGCAATGGCACTTTCTAATGGCTGATTAGCAGGAATGAGACTCCTTTTTAACTCTTTTCAGTAATAGTATGCTGTTACATATATGCCACCTTCTTATAATGGCTGTGTAAACTAAAAGTTCCAAGCTTGTTTGAACACTTACGTTTCTTAAAAAAAATTCCCGAACTGAATTGCACCTATTCAGAACAGGACCATTCCTTGTGTTGTTGCATTTTTATTTTGTCTTCTCTTCTCTGCTCTCCTAATAGTGAAACTTTTTATGTGAGCATTCCGAAATTTTATCAACCTGCTTAAACCAGGGTAGTTCGCAGACTTCTGATCCAGCTACCTCAGGCACCGGGACCCCGGAAACCATCTTGACAACACTGCGTGTTTCAGCTTTATAATGAAAGAAAACAATCCATAGCAGGGGATATGCATTACAGCCACAGCGAAGTACCTTCAAGTTCACAGATTCAGGAAGGAAGAGTGTCAGTATTTGTTTGCTTACAGCGTTATTATTCTTCTATGCCTAACAAAACAGCACTACAGCTACCATGTTAGGTTCTTGGTACAACTTGAAACAAGGCTGAAGATAGCATGGGATAACTCAATTAGTTTCAAGTAAAATCAAGAGGAGAATTGTTCTTTGAGCTAGTGTTTAAGAGTATACCATAAAGGAGAAAATGGAGATGATAAGTCGAGGAATGGATAAGGCCACCTGTTTAGGAAATAACGAACGTGTCTTTTAAACAAATAAACCAGGAAACATAATTCATGTTGGAAAGGGAAAGGAGATGATACCAAAATTTGACACAAGCGTGGACTACCCACTGGAATATCACATATACTATTGTCCACATGAAGAAGTATGCAATCCGAAACCAAGGAAACGGCTGAAAATTTCCGACTGAAAATTAGAAAGAGAGTAATAACATGAGTTGTACATGCGACTGAAGAGAAAGGAACGTACCAAGCAATTGAAAGCGGTGTCACCAAGGAGGAAAATAGCATTCATCGTATGCATACCAATAACCAACTGTCACAATAGAATGAGAGAAATATTTAGTTACCGAGTTGTAAGTTGATTTAACACTTTTTTTTCTACTCTAGTATTGGATATGTGCAAAAGTATGCATTTCTCCATTTCTTTCTGGTATAGGTGATTGATTACAAAAGTTTTTCAGTTAACAGAGACTTGTTTTGCTGCCAATTTGGTCCAGGAACACTTGGAGAGGTAAATAAAGCATACTTACAACGTTTAGGTGGTAATCTTTGATCGCAAGAAATGGAACAAGTATAAACCAGAAGACACAATCTGTGAGCATGACAGCCCCTGCATTTATCTGTTAAAAAAAATATAGAAATTCAACTTGCTGTATTCAGATATCTAAACTTATCACTAATAATCAACTCCTGAACAACAGTGGAACAGAAATTGGCAATTCTAAGACAAGCCCCATCCTGTCTGCTCTATTAGCTTTCTAAGGTTTATCCAATTCTAAACCATAAAGACCAAGACATATGTAGAGCTCCTTTTCAGATGATCCAAGGATAGATAATTGGAAATAACCAGGCTTTTCAATCTGTATAGAAAATAAACACTGAACTGCTTTCGCCGATGCCACATTCATAGTCTTTATTTTCCAATAGCCAAATCGGTTGAGAGGTAAAGTCGCAGAGATTCACAAAACGAAATCCCTGCTCTAACTTTGAAGCGTTATCAGATAAATTACCTGGAAAATTACGTGAAACAGATGAGCCCAGTTGCCTGCAGGTTGGCGAACATCTAGACCTTCAATAACGGAGTTCAAGTTTTTCCTTGCCATGGAAAGATTACAACTTTCACTACTCCCACGACTAAAGTTCATTCCTTGCTCTGTATCAACGTCTACGTGGTCTACCTTGTCACCACCAACTCTTTTGTGATACTGATAGCAGCCATGCATGGAGAGTATTGATCCAAGCTACATTCAAAACGAGCAAAATTAAAGTAATAACAAATAGAGAAGAGCTAAATTTTAAGCGAACACATACAAAAACTCAAAGAGAAGGGTTTTCAAGACATGATACTTGCCCCAAAATAGATGGTCACAGAAGCGAACGTCCACCTGTTCCAGACCAAGAAATAGGAATGTTAAGTAACCTAGACCAGTAATTGCGGAAAGTTCATAATTTAAAAGATCAATAGGCTTGCTACTTCTTTTGTGATTGATTTAACAAACCACATCTTCAACTTTCGTTTTAAGTCATTTCAAGAATTCGGTATGAGAGCGTCCATCCAGCAAACTTTACCGGAAGAGCATCACTGCTTGAAATTCATCTATCAGCATTTTGAAAAACTTGAGAAGGGAGAAGAAGAAAAGCTTACTGGGTATAGTAGTAAAAGATGCTGCCTCCATTCACAAAAACAGCAACGATGAGCAGCACCAAAAGCACAATGAAAGCAGAACATCTAAACACCAGCAACCAAGCAGGGTGAATTCCTTTAAGGCATGGCCTCCAAGTTTCATCATCATACAAAAATGAATCTGTTTCTTGCTTGGTCTCTCCACCACTGTCACATTCCTTTCTGGAACAATTTTCTTTTTTCCGTATAAGAATCAATGAAATAGTCATCAAGAATAAAACCCACAAGACACAAAGGAAGAATCTCCAGTTCATCCAGTAACTAGCTATGGTTGTATCGGCAGTCATGACTGGATGCCAACTATCTTTGGAGGATCCTGTTATAAGACTCATCCTGTCACTTTCCACTTCTCTGATTTTTCACTTGATAAACAGGAATCACAAGAGTGGCGAGAACGGTGCTTAAAATAGAATGCACTTCAAAGAACCAGATGCTAATTACAAATACATAGCGAATTATTTCTTAAGGAGTAAAAATCAAGTTAGTGCACAAGGAGAATCACAAATAAATGAGAGGAAAGCATGAATGAACAAAGAATAAACAACAATGAAAGGTCAAGCAAGGGAAATTTTAGAAAATTAGACATAAAAAATGTGAGGAGTTAGATCCATATGTTTGGTTAATTATCCCCAACAGAAACAGTATTGCTGTTATTCCATGAACGAGCAGAGAAAGATCGAAGCTGAATCTATGATCAAACCACACGTACGGATACTTAAATGCCAGATTTTTGAAATCTTAAGTGGCCATACAGAACCTATATGTGTCATCATATTAGAAGCTTAAGAAGAATACATCCTAGTTGATAGGTGCTTATATACACCATTTTAACACCACAACAACCGGGGAGCAATTGTCCCAATGGGAATTCAAATTAAAAAGAAAACCATGTTGGTTTTGAATCAACAAATTCTCCAAGTAATCAGAGATTTCAAACTTTTGGTGGTTTCTCTGCAGAAGGATGACATGCAACTTCATTGTCTTAAAATAATAACCAATAACACAAATGAAGTAGCTAAATTATAAGGAAAGGAAAGATTGATGCTTACAATGGAAAGCAGGACAATATGGTGGTGAGGCAAGAGCCTAAAGAAGAGGAGATGCTTTGCTTCTATGCTTTGGAGAGAAAACTAAACTAGAAGGAACAAAAAGAAAAGAAAACAGGGCTCAAGGATAGATTTAGAAGAGAGAAGGTTCTCTGCTTTGAGCATAAGCTTCTGCTTTTTTTGCACTTCTGATCTTAAGAAAATCTTTGAAAAAGACCCTCCATATCCTATCAAAACTCTTAATCCCATCATATCCATGCAAATATTTAAACAACAAAAGAGAGAACATCTTTTAAGACATCCAACACCTTTTCTTGGATTACCAGCCTTTGTTTACCCTTGTCTTGGTTCTCTATCTTACAATAAATTACATGTCCACATTTGAAGAGAGAGATGAGATATGAAGATGGTATTTGACTGTAAAACATGGGGATATTTGTGCTGGGAATGCTTGGAAGAAGATGCCTGAAGCAAGAAATGGTTTTTATATTTAAGGGAAAGCAGCGACAATGTTTTCCTGCACTGTAGTTCCATTATTGCAGATGGACATCACCTTTTTCTGGCCAATGATTTAAGTGTGATTTGATTACGGCGCTTTACATGATTCAATCAAAATTACTCAAAATAAGTAGTAAAATCACACCCAAAAGCATAAGAGGAATGATGACTTTTGTTAGCTTTTAGATTTCTCTTAAATATGTGAATCATGTGGCTCAAATGGTGGGGCCGTTAGTTTGACCATCTTGACTACGCTTGTTCCATACCTGATCGGCACACGTGTCGCGGTTGATTGGCAGTTGTGAAGTCCTTGTGACCCACTTGGGGCCCAGCCCACAAGGTGGGCCTATGTTATCTGATTCTTTCTTCTTTATAAGACCCCACTTTTCTTTATTTTATTTTATTTACGAGATAATAACAACATTTACCTTTAACCCACAAAGCAAGAAATACAGAATTTTTCTTTTAGTACTAAAGGAAAATGCAAATTATGAGTTGATAACATCTCATTATCTTAACTAACACAAACTGGATATTTTGCCATTATTTTCACATGTATATAATGTTGGATAAAAGGCTTATGTTGATGACATATATCACTCCTGTTGTAATTTTTTATTTAGTCTTATCTTTTATTTTATTTATGTTTATGTAGTTATCTTTAAAGTTGTATATTAAGAGTTATTCCCTTAGCCCTTAGGGCCTGCTTTTTTATTTTTGTTTTCAAATTTAGTAAAAAAAAATTATTTGAGTTTTTAGTTTTTTCAGTTTTCAAAATTTATAAAAACCACAAAAATGTGATTTTTTTTTGTTTTTCAACTAACTAGATATTATTTAATTATTAGTTATATCAATTATTAATAAGAATTATGAATAATCTAATTTAATATTATATATTTAATTATTTTAAATTAATTATTAATAAAAATTATGAATTAGTTAATTTTATTTAATAATTATAATTAAAAAATTTTAATTTAAAATAAGCTCAAAATAAATAAATTTCAAATAAAATTTGATTAAATAATTAAAATATATTTAAATAAAATTTACTTGTTAAATTATTTATTTAAAAATAAAATAACTTTATTGATAATTTATTAATAAATATTATATAAGAGATTAAAATAAATTTAATTAATTAAAAATCATTTATCTTTAAGTTTTATTAATATGTAATTATCATCAATAATAAAAATATAACTACATTTTAACAACTGAATAGGTTTTTGTTTTTATTTGAAAGAAAAACAGAAACTAAAAACACAAAACAAAAAATAATAACTACAACAGAAAAAAGAAGTTGAATCAAACGACCCCTTAGTTAATACTCCCTCCTATTCAAAATAAAAATCGTTTCAGATGGATTTAATTATTCAAAATAATTGTCGTTCG
This sequence comes from Erythroxylum squamatum, assembly GCA_025629845.1. Lineage (NCBI taxonomy): Eukaryota > Viridiplantae > Streptophyta > Magnoliopsida > Malpighiales > Erythroxylaceae > Erythroxylum > Erythroxylum squamatum. The sequence goes on along the minus strand of JAOTBA010000006.1, from coordinate 28,551,211 downwards.
TGACTTTTCATGCATGTCTATGATTTAACTTCCAAAATTACCCTTTAATTTCTCTCACATCTTGATTACACAGATTACACAAATTATATTTTCAAGGCACTTCAACATGTAATTAATAAAGGTATATCAAACATTTCATTAACTTTCTTAATAAGTGTGCATCCCTCTAAAACGACTTTTATTTTAAATAGGAGAGGGAGTATTTGCTTGCTTAATTTGCTTCTTCTTAAACTAAACCCCAAGGCTACACAAAGCTTGTGTTTCTTTTCTCATCATAACTCACGGGGCCTGAATAGTCGATGTAATTAGAAAGATCAATTACTCCAACGATGATATGGACCCATGAAAATTGTATCGCTACATTTTTGCAGTGTGGCAGCTGAAATTTCACCGACAACAATAGTGGAAGCATTGGTTTCATTTAGTTGACGTTTAGGAAAGCCCATGAGTCCCGGATACTTGGTAGACTTCAATTTTAGAGCGTGCTATTGTACGATAATGGGTTACGCAAATTTTGAGTGAGGCCCAAAGAAAAGGGAACCCAACTTACAAACATTTAGGACTGATTCACAAAATGTCAAACACTAGGGTGCTTGGTTAATGAGTTTGGGAAAGAATAATAGGTAAGAAATGAAAAGTAAGTGGTTAGTTTGATTATTATTATAGGGGCAATAGTTTGATATCCCACTTTTGGGGAATCCTTCGTACCCTCCATTTAGTAGAATAATGAAACTCATTCCTTAGTAGTGGCTCTTTTTTTAAAATAAAATAAATTAATTAAAATATAATTCATTCATTAATTAAAATATTGTAATTAATAAATTAATTAACTACAATATAATTAATTAAAGTATTATAATTAATTAAAATATAATTCATTCATTAATTAAAATATTGTAATTAATTAATTAATCACAATTAATTAATTAAATATTATTATTATTGATTAATTACATTATAATTAATTAAAATATAACAAATTAAAATGTTCATTGATTAATTAAAATATTGTAATTAATTAATTAAAATATAATAAATTACAATATTATTAATTAAAATATTAATAATAATTAATTATTACATTATAATTAATTAAAAATAAATAATTAATTAGTTACAATATAATTAATTGAAATATAATTCATTCATTAATTAATATATTGTAATTAATTAATTACAATATAGTTAATTAAAATATAATATAATTAATTAATTAAAATATAATTATAATTAATTAAAATATAATAAATTTTTATTTATTAATATTTTTAACAAACCAACCACTATCAATAATAATGATAATCATTCCTTCCTCTTAACCAACCATTATAATTATAATGATAATATCCATTATCATTTCTCCTTATATTTATTCTTATTCTTACTACTATTCCTGCATGCGAACCAACTACTCGCTCTTTTTTATTGGAAAGACAAAAAGACAGAAACATAAGGACATTAGGAAAACCGTCATCACTCCCTGCCATCAGGATCCACTCGCCTTAATTGCAGGCGAGCAACACCCCCTTCCTCCATCCGTCCAACATCGTAGAAAGTTTGACCAGCCAATCTAATCCGCTTCACTCAAACTCTCAAAGTTGCTGCCACCAAACCTAGGCACGTGCCTTCAAGTGATATCCTCACTGCCTCCTCGTTGCCGATACCCTTGTCCAACTTCTCATCCCATGAAGCCTCAACTCCTCCGTTTTTCTCCTTGCTTCCTCCTCCGTCTCACCCAATTTTTCCTGAATTTTCAAGGAAAAGGTGTAATTCAATACTTGTTAAAACTTGTCCTATATATGTTGGTCCTCCTTGTCTTGTCATTATCTTCATTTCAAAAACATAACAAGTTCTGCTACTTGAGACCAAAATGAGCCTGGTGAGTAAAAGGGGACTAACCCTAGCTAAAGTAAAGCTCAATCTTGGTGCAAGAAGACAGATATTTTTGAGTATAATGGACTAGGAGTTGATGAAAGACTAACCTTGGTTTCCTCTGCAGTCCTTGCAGCCTTCTCATTAGCTTCTTCTTTCTTACCAATAAAGAGATCCATGGCCTTCCTCGCATCATCTTTAACACTGCCCTTAAGCTCCCCAAGCTTGCTTACTGCACTATCCTTTCCCTCCTTGACTTTCTCATTTGTATAATCCTCGGTTTCCTTTGCTTTCTCCGCACTATAATCTGCGTACTCATTAGCTTTCTCCAATGCAGAATCTTTTGTTTCCTTTGCTTTATTTGCTGCATAGTCCTTGTACTAGCCAACCTTGTTCTTGGTGTCTTCAGCCTTCTGCTTGGCAAACTCCTCGGTCTCCTTTGCTTTTCTCCACTGTATAATCCTTATTCTTGTTAGATAATAAACTTGAATTATGATTGTTAGAGTCCTAGTTAGAGTTATTAGTTAGAGTCATTGTTTAAGTTAAATAGTAGTAGTTGTTATTAGTTAAAGTCATTATTTAATTTAAATAGTAGTAGTTTAGTTTATCAAGAATTAGTTTTGTAAGCCTATATTTATATGGGCATATTCCATGTTTACCGACAAATCAATTTCCGTTACTAATTCACTACGAAATTTTTTCCCTCGATAATTTGTAATTTTCTTGTAGTGAAAGGAGCTTGTTCAAGCTGTTCAACATCTTACTTATCAAGTAATGGATAACAAAACAAGTACTTTTCCATGTGTTCCTTGTCTATACAAGTTCATGATTGATCTTGGGCCTAAAGATAAAGTTCATGTTATGTTTAACATGCGGTATACTTCAAGTATATTTCTGCAAGACAATCAACTAGCAATTCAAATTGGTTTATTGTGTCACAATAAATTTTTTTGTACTATGTATTAGGCATCATAAAGCATCATGGTTTATTATGTCACAATGAAATTTTCTTGGTTGTTAACATGATCTATATTTTATAAGGTACTTTGATGAACATTAAGATGTCCATGAAAAAGGGAGATAAACAATAAATACAATTTTCCAGATATAGTAATAAATATATGAATGTAGTTGGTCATTTTAGTGAAAAGGTTTTTCCCTAAAGTGGCTAATAGGAATGAAATTTCTTATCTATGCAAGAAGTGTTGCAATTATTATTGGTATATAAGAAATATTGTGTATGATCATTTGATTATTGATGGATTTGCCATATGATATGATGGTTCGGAATTTAATAAAGGATAAATTAATGCAAGTATGGATATAAAAGACAATAATGAATTTGGTGGAAGGTCTATATTTTATAGCAGTGTTTTAAAAATTGGATCGAACCGGTCGGTCGAACCGGTGAACCGGAGTATGAAACGGTCCGGTTTAGTCCTTATTTTTTTGAGTGATTGACCCGTTCATTTTACGGTCGGACCGGTAAAAACTGCTGAACCAGTAAAGGAATGAACCGACCGGTTCATTTAAAAAAGATTTTTCATTTAAAATTAAAAACCAAAAGATTTAAAACTTTGGGAATTAAGGAGACAAAACGTCGCTCTGCCACTGTTCACTTCACTCTTCATCGACAGGTCTTTTTTCATCTCTATTTCTCACGTCTCTCTCTCTATCTTTCTTAATAAGTCTGTTTATGTTTCATTTTTCCTGTGCTTCTCTTGAGAATTTGTAGGTTGTGTATGTAGCTTTTCGTTCTTTTCTAGGTGGAAGGCTTGGGTATGTTTCTGCCTTTCTTGTAACACCTCACTCCCACGTGACCCGAACTCGATATCATTGGTGATATCCGAGTCCGTGCCCCGCGAGGGTGGCGTACTACATCAGTCAGTTAACACTAAGCATACATTTTTTTTAAAACATTCATTCGCGCGGAATAGACAGTAATAATCGGAGCCCACGTTCAGAAATAAACAGTTTCAGTTT
>JAOTBA010000006.1:28536932-28547256 GCA_025629845.1 Erythroxylum squamatum | reverse complement strand
TATTTTCAAGGCACTTCAACATGTAATTAATAAGGGTATATCAAACATTTCATTAACTTTCTTAATAAGTGTGCATCTCTTTAAAACGACTTTTATTTTGAATAGGAGGGAGTAATACACAACAAAACAATATCATTTCTTCACATTTCTTAGTTCTTCGTGGTATCAGAGCCTACACCTAATTTTCATTAAACAACTCTTTTTTTTTTATAGTCCAACCTTAATTCCAAACACTCCACCCACACATCAATTCATATTTAACTAAACATAACCATCACACCTTATATTTAGTAACATAACTATTCAAAAACACACCAACAACTTTCACACAAATCAGAATATTATCATAATCGACTTAGAGCGACAAGAATTTCCCAATAACACCCATGTCAAAAATCAATCTACCTATATAACCATTCAACCAAATCACAAATTTTATGACTGCACCGTTAGATTCTAGAAACTACTTAATATGGAAATCAAATGAAAGTTATAATTATTGCCTTAAACCTTATTGGGAACATTAACGACATAATTTTATCTCTGGGAGAAGTCGAACCTAACTTACTTGATTACATCAAATGGAAGAAACATGACCAGCTAGTTTACTGTTTTCTCACCGGCTTTGTCTCTAACTCCATCGCTAGACTTGCCCTCGACTATAACATGACTTGGCACCTCTGGGTTGGAATTGAAGACCATTTTATGCTCCAATCTACATCTTAATGTTCACTCCTCTGAAAACTCCACACCTTAAAAAAAAAGGTTCTAACACCATCATTGAATACCTCAACGATGTCTCCACCACCATCGAAGAACTCGCCACCATTAAAGACTCTACCTCGGATGACAATCTTGTTCTCTTCACCTTAAACGAATTACTTGTTGACTTAGAGTCTTTTATCAAGACCATCGAACATCACCCCACCTACATCTCCTTCGAAGAACTTCGAGCTAAACTATTACTCTATAAACATTAGTTGCTTTCCTTCCATATGCCACCACCATCGAAAGCCATCTTCATTACCTTCTCCAGTCCAAACTGCTCCGCTTATGGCTTGCATGGCAAAGGTGGCAGTGGGGCATAACGAGGGCGACATCATTATCTCACCAAATTACGTCTGATAGCCCTACTGCCTCTGGTTTTTCTTTATTGGTTGGTCCTTTTATTGGGCTTTTTACTAACCCCTCTCATTCCTCACCTTCCGGGCCCATTCATTTTAATGATAACCCAGATAACCCTTCCATGCACACTCCGACCACCTTCTATCCTAAGCTCAATTTTCTACTAATAACCAATCTTATCCTAATTCATAATAATAAGTTACCTATCCAATGTCAAATTTGCTGGAAATAGGACACATTGTTGCTCACTGTTGTTTTTGGTATTTCGAATCTCATAACTGCTCCCCTGAATTTCACAAAAATACAAATAATTTTAACACAACCTTTATTGCCATGAATATTCAATCTGATCATGATCTGACTCCCTTCAATCACAATACTACTACTGACTAGTTACCAGATACTGGTACAACTGCTTACATGACTTCACATCCTGATTTCGTAGAATTCGTCACACCATATAAAAGATCCATTCAAGTTATTGTCAGTAATGGACAAACTTTTATTATTTCATCCACTAATTACCTTAACCTTGCCCACTTTTTCCCATAACCTTCATCTTTATGGTATATTAATTGTTCTCCACATTACTACTAATCTTTTATTTGTTGCCAATTTTGTCAATGATAATTTCTGTGTAATTAAATTTAATACATTTGCTTACGTTGTAAAGGATCTCAAATCCAAGGTACCGCTTCTCGCAGGCCCCATTCATAACAATCTTTACCTAATGAAGATTCTAATGCATTTCACAAATCTAGTTGCTCTCACTGTTGCCTCCACTTCAATACATCTGTGACATCAACGTCTTGTTCATCCATTTCCCTCAATATTATCTAGATTAGGTCATGTTTTTCAATTTAAAAATATTCTTCATCTATATACTTCTTGTCTTCAAAGCAAAAATGTTCATCTTTCATTTCCACTATCTTTCTACATTTTTGTCAAAACCTTTACAATTAATTCACTGTAATATTTGAAGTCCTTCCCCGTCTCTATTCGACTGTGGTTATCATTATTTCATTATCTTTATGGATGATTTTAGTCGCTTTACTTAGATTTTTTTCTCACCTACAAAAATCATGCCTTGCTTCATTTTCAATCCTTTAAAACCACCACTGAAAATTTATTTTTTACTACCATCTAAACCTTTCAATGTGATGGAGCTCCTAAACTCCTAAAGGTGCCTTTACTCACTATCTTCTTTCCTATGGAAACACTCTTTGCATCTCTTGTCCTTATACACCCTAACAAAGTGGTGTTGATGAACTTAAAATTTGTCACACAACTAAAACCTGTCTTACCTTTCTTCTTCATGCCTCTCTTCCCAAGTTTTTCTTACATGAAGCATTCACCATAGCTATTTATCTTATCAGTCTCTTGTCTACTTCTATTATTCACCACAAATCTCCTCATAAAGTGCTCTACTACACTAAACTTGACCTCACTCATCTTCGTGTTTATGGATGTGTATGTTTTCCTTATCTGGACTCCATCCGTCTAAACAACTTATACCAAAGTTTGTCCAATGTGTTTTTATTGGATATGTCTCCCAATATAAGGGTTATCGATGTTTTGATCTCATCAACTCCAAGCTTTATATTTCTTGTCATGTCCACTTTATTGAGCATCTCTTTCCTTACAACAATTTACCTGTGTCATCTTCCACCTCAACCTTCTCCTTTCCTGTTTCTTTACCTTTACCTCTTCCCCCTTTACCACAAACACATCAAATCCTCCTCCTCATCTCATGATCACCCATACCCAAGATCACGCACATACCCCTCAACACTTTTCTGATTATATCACTTATACTATCACCACCCCAAATACTCATTTTGATCTCACATCCTTTACTCAAGTTAAGAAATTTTCTAATTGGGGCGAAGCTATCAAGAGTTCAACGATGTACATCGCAATGACACATATAATTTTTTTCTCCCTCCACTGAACACAAACATTGTCAGCTGGAAATGGGTTTTTTACATTAAACAAAATCTCAATGGCTCTCTTGAGTGCTACAGCACTCGTATTGTTACCAAAGGTTATCATCAAACCTTAGGAGTTGATTACACTACTACTTTCAGTCCTATTATCAAACCTACCCTATTCGAATCATCGTTTCCTTGGTTATATCCTGTAATTGACCTATTCGCCAACTTGATGTTAATAATATCTTTCTTTATGGTTACTTACAAGAACCTGTTTACATGTCTCAACCTCCTAGCTTTATAGATCTACACTATCCTCACTATGTTTGTAGACTCTATAAAGCCTTATATGGTCTTAAATAAGCCCCTTGAACCTAGTTTCATCGCTTCAATAAAAAACTCCTTGAACTCCATTTTAAACCCTTAAAGACTGATGCCTCTCTCTTCATTCATAAAAACAACTCTCACAAAACGTTTCTCTTAGTTTATGTGAAAGATATCTTGGTAACCGATTCCTCGCCCTACTTCATCACCACATTTATCTATGAACTCAACTCTGTCTTTTCTATAAAAGACTTAGGACCCCTTCTTCACTTTCTTGGTGTCCAAGCTCACACCATTTCTTAAGGTCCTCTTCTTACCTAAACCTAATACACCAAAGATCTCCTTCTTCGAACTAATTTTGATAAATCTAAACCAGTTCATATACTCATCACTCCATCTCTTCCCTTATCTAAAAATCATAGTGTTCCTCTTTCTGATCCTCTGTTGCTCGATCAAGTACTGATCTACAACATTGCTTTTACTTCTGTATAATTATGTTGGATTGCTGCTCTTCTTGGTGAATTGGGTTTTGTCAATCATTCTCCTACCCTCTAGTGTGACAATCTGAATGCTAATTTTGTAGCCTTATATATGATCTTTCTTGCTTGTACCAAGCATATTGAAATTGACATTTATTTTATTTGTGATCTAGTCGTCAGTAAAGCTCTACCCATTTGCCACATTTTGTCCTTGCTCAAATCGCTGATATTATGACCAAAGTTCTTTTCTCTTTAGCATTTTAACGACTTTGAGACTCTCACCCTCTCGTGAGCTTGAGGGGGCGCTAATAACATCTTATCATCTTAAATAACGCCTACTGTATGTTTTGCCATTGTTTTCACACGTATATATCACTTTTGTTGTAATTTTTTATTTAGTCTTGCCTTTTATTTTATTTATATTTATCTAGTTATCCTCAAAGATGTGAATTAAGGGTTGTTCCCTCAGTTAATAATACACAATCAAACAATACCATTTCTTCGCGTTGCTTATTTCTTCATCACTCTTAAAGGTTAGGGTTAAGGATTTCATGATTTTAATAACTTGTAAATTTTGTCAAAGATAGGTGTAATACAATAATATATTTAAGGAATTTGACAAAAACTTGGATACAAAGTAAAGATAATATTTAATTAAAAAAGGAAAATTTGTTACATAACAGAACTCTTATGGGGTTTTTGGTTGACTAGAATCATCATTCTATTCCTGATCTATTTTTGGCAATAGGTTATTCTTTTATTTGTTTGAAGAAAATATACAGAATATATAATTCAAGGATTTACTATTCCTTGAGTTTGGAGAATAAACAAACTCATCCTCTCCTATCTTTATCTATTCCAAGTGAGTTGAGAATAAAAACGAGGACTTGTTGGACAAAGATATCCTTAAAGAATTGACATAATAACTTAATTTCAAAAAGGATAAATTACTATAGTTGAGAGAGAGAGAGCATACATACCTTGCATGTTGAAGCGGTGAAGTTTGAGGGATGCCATGAATGCAAATGCTATAGTTGAGAGAGAGAGAGAGAGAGCATACATACCTTGCATGTTGAAGCGGTGAAGTTTGAGGGATGCCATGAACGCAAATGGAAATGATCAGACAGAAGATAGTTGGCTACCCTATATATAATAATTTGATAGTTGATCCCAAACCAAAACCAAATGCTTAGTAGACGGGTTTTGTACTGTGATTTTACGTTGACTTGGTCGTTACTCCGCAGTCGTGAATGTTAAGTTTCATTCCTTTTGCTATATCTGAAAAACAGTGAGTTTTCTCATTATCTAACATTAATGATACTAATGCTGAATCTTAAAGCTCCACCCATTTAGTTTTTAATTTTTTTATGGAGATATAAAAAAGATTTGGGTCCAACTTAATTTTACTTAAAATTAATGAATAAAATTTTATTTATTAATTAAATCTGAATTTTTCATTTGAAAGTTTAATCCCAACTTAAATTAAATTCTAAATTTTAACTTTAAATCGGACAAAATCAGAAGTTAAGTTTAGACTCGAATATTAAAATGATTTGCGAAGTAGAGTATTTGAAAAATTCCGTGGCCATGCCTTTGTACTATTTGATAGATGGCACGGTATTTACAAGGAAAGTGGCAAGACTTGAGTCTTGCAACTTCATAGTGTCTTCCTGCTTTAGTCCACTATTTTGTGTAGTGGCAGGACTCTGTCGTAGCATGTTATCATTTGCATGCCCACCCAAATTCAGTGGAGCTAGGAAAAAATCACGCGGCTGTATCAGCAAAAACTTTATTTTATTTTTGTTTTGGTCCGGCCAGATTTTAAAATTCTAAAATTAGTATAAATATAAAAAAAAAATTTAATTGGATAAATACCGACACAATAATATCAAATCGGGGAAGAGTAGAATTAGAAATTGATAAAAAAGCAAAGATATGAGTTTAGATGTATGGGTTAAGTTAAGACAGGCCGTGAATTCGTCTTCGGTTCATAATACGTCTTGATTCAAATCTACTCCAATCCAACTTCATAATTGGAAAAGACCAGCACCATGGAAGTACATCCCAACAAGCCAAAGAAAAATGATGAAACGTTGCCCAAAATGAGCACTAATATTAATCGAATATTTAAAATAATTTTTAAAGTAGACTATTCTGTTTTAAAAATTGGATTAGAAGTTAAATTAGTAAAATAATAAATTTAAGATTTAAAAAATTCAATCGGTATTAGACAATTATAAAATCGACTAAAAATGAGATAAAATTAAAATTTTTAAAAAAATTAAAAGAGATTATCTTACTTATCAAAAAATTTAAAGCTTAATTAAAAAAAGAAGGCTTTAAATCATATTTTATTTTATAAGAATTTATTAATTTACAAAAGTTAAACGATTAATTAATAAATTGATTGATTTTTAATAACACGAGTTATTATAGTAAATCGAATCGAAAAGTTAAAAACTAACTCGAAAAATTAGGTAATTCAAATTTTTACTGTTAAATTTGCCAAATTATTGAAGATTTTAATTATTCATTTATCTATAAGACTTTATAATATTTGATAGATGATACGGTAATACGGTATTTACATGGAAAGTAGCGAGACTTGAGTCTCGCATCTTCATAGTTTGTTTCTTCCAAGTTTAAACCGCGCGCAATATTCTAAAGTGGCAAGACTTGGAGGGCTAATCTCCTGTCCATTTTCTCCTGTCCTATTCTGTTCACTTTGCATCTGAGCCATCTATTCATGTAGGACCCACATGAGTGGATGACTCAGATACAAAGTGGACAGGATAGGACAGAAAAAAATGGACAGAAAATTTGAGGGGCAAGACTCGGTCGTAGCACATGTCATCATTTGCTTGTCCACCCAAGTTAAGTGGAGCTAGGAACAAATCATGCAGCTGTATGAAAGCAATTCAAATGTATGGGTTAATACGGGCTGTGAATTCCAATGCCCCTGCAGAGGTAGATTATTCATGGTTCGACTTTGGAAGTCATGGAATATAATGAGACACCAGTTCCCATTGACACATCGAAAAACGAAAATTGGAAAGCAAGTATCTAAATTACTGGCCATGAAGAAAATTGATTCCAACTTACCAAAAGGCTTTGCCATTGGCATCACTGTCGATTGTCGATTGTCTTCTGAGAAGTCGAACTGATTTCGGAATTGTCGGTGATTGAGTTCTTATTCTATAAGCAAAGAAGTACTGCCTCTTCGAAGGCTGACTTCGGCCCTCAACATACACACCCCTAACTTGAAGAAACCTATTTCCTTCGTAGAAACAAATTGGCTGCATCACCAGTTAAGTTGATTTTCAGACATGAAATAATTATTTTATAGTTATAATTCTATCTATAGTTGATATATTCCCAAATTGGATGTCTAACTAGGAGATCTTGAATTCATTATGTAATTAAAGCATCAGCCTTCTTTTAAAAGATGCGGCATGCCTGCAGGACCCCTAATTTTCATAATAGTAATTTATTGAAATTTTGAAAAAATCACTAACTTTAAGAAAAATTACCATTCAGAATTACTTCCACGATATATAGTTTAATTGCGCAAAAATTAAGTCGTACGCCGGCCAGGTATTAAACTAATGAATCTTCTACATGAGCAAGAAGCAAAAACTTCAATCAAGTGAATACTAGAGTAATCTACAGGCGAGAAATAGTGCAAGGTAGAAACTACATGGACCATATAGAATTGGCTTATCAAAATTGTAGCGTCACTTTACAAAAGTTGAATGCGGCCAAGATATTGTTGCACTTTGCATACCAAAGTTGTTGCATCACTTGAACCTTTGAGAAGCTTAAGCTCGTCATGATGCCTAGCTGCATCCTGTCAAATTACATACGGGAAAAAAGATTGATTAGCAGGAAAATGGTACGTAGGCTTAAGCATGCAGTCAGGCCTTTAAGATAGAAAAGTACTGTAGTCTCATTCAAAAGCACGAGACAACATAGGTCCTTTTTCTATTAATTTTTTTTGATAACTGTTGGTTTATGCCTTTGCAGTCAAATTTTGGTTGTATATTTATTTATATAAAATTTGTTTTTTATTCAATAAAAGCCATTCTTTTTTTTGGTAAAAAAGACATTCTTTATCTTTGTGTATTTGTTAAGAATTTAATTATTAATCATAAAGATAAAATCCCTTAAATAATTGTTATACAATTAGAAATTATAATGTGATTATAATTATGAGATTCAAATTGCATTTTTGTATTATTCATAAAATGTTCTTAGTCATAGTTTCATTAAGACGGGATATTGATGAAATGGTTAGACTAGCACATATTGGTTTCTTTCTTATGAAGAAAGTAATCGATCTCATTGATTAAAGTGTGGAGATACTTAAACAAATATGTGGATTCTTATTAGAGAATAAGTTCACTGAACTGACCCAATTATGAAAATCCCGAATGGAACATTACTTGTGTGTCTGTGGATTATCTCATTATGATGGTTGTGTAATTGATCCTTAGACTTGAGATTACCAAAGTTATCTCATGTAGGAATTACTATATTTTGATGCTACTTATGTTCTATTATTGGAATAGTTCAATTCGGTAGTTATTGGATATAGTATGAACTATGTGGAGATAGTTGAGTAAATCAATAAAGAATTCGTTGTCCTAAAGTAATTAGGAAGAATGTTCTGCTGTTCTTGATTAGTAATGATTTTGGGAATCTCTGGCCAGAGTAAATTGAAATTTGAAAAAGTTGTTTTCAAATATCAATTAAAAATCATTTACTAATTAGCAAGAGAGAATATGATTGGATTAATTAGAGTAGACACGAATTTCATACTCTAATTCCAATTGGAACATTAGATGACGAAAGGATTAATTTATACAATATAACCATGCATAGACAGGTTAAGTCAAACCACTTTGACATTCCTTATATTTTAGTGGTCATGACATGTTGCTAGACGCCATTCATAATCTATGATTATAAATTGTTTAATTAGGGAATTAAAGATAAATTAAAAGTTTTTTTTAATTTATTTGATTCTAATTATGAATTATAATTATAATTTATAATCATTGCCAACATATTAGTAACCTAATGGATCACACATAAAAGGTATATAAAGGAGAAAGTGAAATTTGAATTAAGTTGGATTTAATTGAGAAGTTTTAGAAACTTTAAGGGACAATATGTGTTACTTGATCTTATAAGGATTAATTAATAATTATAATTAAAATTTGACTTTAGTTGTAATTTTAATAAAATCCAAGGGTATGAAAATTAAGATTTTTCATATAAAAGGAAAAATTGGAAAAATGGATGTTAGCACTTCTTACATTTTTCCTCTCAAATTCGATTTGAGTTTTCTCTGAATAGATCTGTAGATACTGTTAGAGGTCGGACGATTGAACGGCTTGTGGATTGACAGATTCAAAGAAACAGAAAATTGTAACACAAAATCAAAACAGGTTAGTAGAGTTTTGTCAATTTCTTGTTTTATGTTTCTACTTTAATTATGTTAAAGTTGATTCTGTAGAAAAAAAAAATTATATTATTTTCATTGCGCTTAGATTTGATCCTACGTAATTTTTTCAACAATAAATACAGATGAGGGAACGATTAAATGTCAGAAAATAGTTGCTAGAAGGGAAGAAGTATGTGAGCTTAGGCACCGCATTTTTATAGACCAAAAGGTCGGCTTCATGAGTATAAGCAGGAAATTGCTTTCATATATTCTTGTAAAGAAGGGAATAAGTTACCTTGGCTTGTCAACTTATGATTTAGTCTATATATAGTAAACCATTAGGATTTAGGTTTTTTATTTGCATTTTTTAGTGATTATACAGTCATATTGATGGTTGTGTTTTATTTTCGAAGAATAATAGGATCTTGGTTTGTGGAAACAAGAATTCTTTATACCTTGTTAAGACTTTCCAAACTTTTCAATCTTTTCAGTTCGTATAACATTTGTCACCAGTTTTTTGTACTTTAATGTCATAGTTCTCTAAATTCAACAAACCATTATGCCTTGTTATAGTAAAACAAGTTATGTACATAACATTATCTCTCGAATCAGCTGAGTGCTTTGGGTGCTTTAACTTTCTCCAATTCATATCTTTTCTTTTTGGTTTGTGTTAACAAGAATTCTTTTCTTTTCTTTTTCTGGTAGTGGCCAATGGTCGGGAAATTTGTTATGGCGAGTAAATAACTACGTTATGGAAAGAATCTTGCTGAAGCATGTCACAACTAGCTTTAGAGAGTTCTTTTGCAAATTTGTTATGGCGAGTAAATAACTACGTTATGGAAAGAATGGTTTGTAATTTTTGCAGGTTAGCTTTAGAGAGTTCTTTTGCATATGGAAAGAATCTTGCTGAAGCATGTCACAACTAGCTTTAGAGAGTTCTTATAGAGAGTTCTTTTGCAAATTTGTTATGGCGAGTAAATAACTACGTTATGGAAAGAATGGTTTGTAATTTTTGCAGG
>JAOTBA010000006.1:28511754-28527191 GCA_025629845.1 Erythroxylum squamatum | reverse complement strand
GCACAATCAAAACGGCTCGAGGGTTCCGTGAACAAAACGATGAAACCGAAGTTTGCATCGTGAACAAAACGAGTCCAATTCGGATCTCGTGGGCCACAAGCGGGCTGCCGGGAGAAGGCTGGGCGTCAACGTGCACGTGACTCGAAACGGTTCCACTCTCGCCCATACAAAGCACATATTTCAATCTTATGCACAATTCAATTATTCTTTCCATTTTTATCCAAATGCCAAAAGCAAGGCATAGCGCAACCATGCTCACAATTTATTCAAAATGTCATAACCTTTTTCAAGGTATGCCATGGTCACAATTCAATCATTAATAGACAAAATGCCATGATTCACTTTATGGCCTAACAAACATATCAAAATGTCAAGCATTTCACCATGCATGACATAACCTAATCACATTTCATTGATTCCATCCATTTGATAAACATCATGTCCACATAGCAAACACATAAACATTTTGCTCAAAACATACTCAATTTCATGATCCAATCATCCATTCATATACAAAACGCCATAATTCAATTTAATGGCATGATAATCATATTCAAACGTCAAGCATTTGTAATTGCATAACATATCATAACATAATTCAATTGTTGTATCGAAACGTTATAAATCATAATCAAATTTCAATTCCATCACAGTTCAACCAAGTCATTTAGCACATAGTACACACACAATGCATTTGCCCTTTTTGCACAAAAACTATAAAGGATTTACCCACCTCATAGCTTCGCAAACTCCGAAACCAATAGCTCCCTTCTTCTCGTCCTTGGAAAAGTCCTTGACTGTCTAAATACAACCAAAATTCCATCAATTTCAACTTAATTTAACAAATCCCCAAAATCCCTAAATATCACAAACTCTAATCAACTTCAATCTAACATATCCATACTCAACCTAGGTTAGAAAACCCATCATTTAGCTTAGAAACTCAAAACCTCATGAAATCCATCATCTTCTTCCTCAAATCCTTCTTTCTCTCTCTAGGGTTTTCCACAACCAAAACCCTAACCCATTTTCTCTTTAACAACACAAAACAAGAAGGAGAAAAGGATGACCTTACCTAGGAAAGCTTGAATCTTCTTCCTCTCCACGAAAATCTCTTCCTTTTGGCCTTGGGTCTTCGACTTTTCTTCTCCTTTCTCTCTCCCTCACGCTCTCTCTTCATTTTCTCCAAGCTTCCACGACACTTCTCTTTCTTTCTTCTGATTTGCTCTTTTATTCGCGCATGTCCGTTAAACGGACACACATGTCCGTTAAACGGACATGTGCTAGGCAGCGAGGCCAGATTCACCCGAGAGTGTCCGTTAAACGGACACTCATGTCCGTTAAACGGACACACTCCAGACAAAACCCCAAATTCCACCCGAATGTGTCCGTTAAACGGACACCTATGTCCGTTAAACGGACACACACTGGAGAGGCACACTATTTCACCCGAGAGTGTCCGTTAAACGGACACATCTGTCCGTTTAACGGACAAGGGTTCTCCAAACCCTCCTTTGCCTTTTTACCTCACATTTTACACTTCTAACTTCACAACCAATTTTCATAGACCAATTTAAGGAATTTTCCAACAAGTCCTTCTAGACACATGCTCAATTTCCATCAAAAATTAAAACCCTTAAAGAATAAATTAGAACTTTAATTTAATCCAAATCAAAACTCTTCTCACTTCGATAACCAAAGAAAATTTATAGCCAAGACATCAAAGCATGCTCAATGTGACATTTTCAAACTTTTAACTCTCTGGTACTTCATAAAAAAATTCTAACTCCCAAGAACAGTTTGGGATCTAACACCCACTATTACAATATTTACAACGTAACACCTCCACCCACAAAACAGAATCATTCAAAAATAACTTCCATCACAACTTACCTAACAAAGCAACATTCATCAATCTATAACTTTTTAAAGCCAGACCACCATAACTCTTTGGCCGAATAATCCAATTCCAACCAACCAAATGCAGCTTATGTCTATCCTGCGAGGAACCCCAATAAAAGTCACGAGCCAAACGATCTAAATTACCACAGATAGAGGAAGGTAGCCAAACTGTTTACATCGTGTAAATTGGTAGCCAAGAAATAGAAGACTTAATAAGCACTTCTTTCCTAGCGGGACTCAGAAATTTAGAACACCAATTAGCCAGCCTAGTCTCCGCTGAACTCACAATATGCCTATAATGAGCAATTGAAAAACAACCATGCAACAACGGAACACACAAATACCTGCCCAAGTCAGAAGTAACTGCTATTCCCAGCAACTGTTGTAATCAGGACTTCATAACCTGAGAAACAGAATTTGAAAAATAAATTCTTGACTTAGAAAAATTAGCCCTCTGCCTACTCGTCATACAGAACACATTCAGCGCCTCACGGACCACCTAAACCTACTTAGCTAAAGCCTTACTAAAAATCAGCAAATCATCAGTAAAAAGTAAATGACTAATGCCTAGCCCACCTTTAGATGCCCTAACCGGTATCTATTTTTTACTCATCAGCGCTCTCTGAATAAGCATAGTCAAACCTTCCATACAAAGAATAAATAAATAAGGGAGAGTGGATCTCGCTAGCGAAGCCCTCGAGTCGCAGAGAAAGATGCAGAGGGGCTGCCATTCCATAGAATAGCCAATGAAGACTGAGAAAGAGTACTTAAAATCAGATTAACCCACTGAGAAGGAAAACCAAAGACCTGCAACACAAACTACAGATAGTCCCAATTGACCCTATCATAGGCCTTCTCCAAATCAACTTTCAAAGCAAAATGGCCCACTTTACTTTTAGACCTCCTAAAAGAATGCAGCAGTTCCTGAGTAATAATAATGTTATCAGCAGTGGTACGACCAGGAATAAAACTACTATGGAACGGGCCAACCAAACCATCAATAAAAGGTTTCAAGCGATTCGACAAAACCTTCATAACCACTTTATACAACACATTACAAAGTGTAATAGGTCAAAACTGAGAAATCGATTCTGAAGCATGAAGCTTAGGAATAAGCACAAGAAAACCCTTAGCAACCTGAGCATCCATCACACTCGAATTAAAAGTCTGCGACACAAACTGGAAAACCTCTTTACCAACCACATCCCAATACTTCTTAAAAAATATAAGTTGAAAACCATCCGGCCCAGGGGCCTTATAAGAACCCATACTCGAAACAGCCAGCCAAACTTCTTCCCGAGTAACAGGTTTTAACATATCTTCAACTACCGTCTCAGATAATCGAGGAAAATTCAAACCCGTAAAACCCACAGTATTGAAAACCCCATCATTCGAGAACAACTTCTCATAGAACCCCACTGTTATATCCTTTAATAAAGCTGGATCAGACACCCACTCCCCAGCATCATTCTTCAAACATTCAATTTTATTCTGTCTCCGACGAACCCTAGTAATCGCATGATAATACTTAGTACATCGATCACTATCCTTTATCCAGGCAGCACGAGACTTCTGAAACCAAAGTGTCTCTTCCTGTTTCAAACTCAAATCATATTGGCATAACAAATCTTTTTCAAGCAACAAGAGAGAAAAAGAAGGATGATTCTGAATAGCCAACTGAACACCTTTTATTCGCTTTAGTAAAACCCTCTTTTTCTAAAAAATATTACCGAAAACCTCCTTATTCCAACATACAGCTTGTTCTTGAACCGACAAAAGAGCACCAGAAATAGAATTATGAGACTCAAACCATGCCGATGAAACAACTTGCTTAAAATCCTCCCGTAAAGTCCAAGCAGCCTCAAACGGGAACAACCTTTCCAAAAAAAAAGGAAGAGAAACCTCTTAAAGACAATAAGAGAGGAAAATGATCAGAAACAAGCCGAGACAAAGACATAACTGAAGCTTCAGGAAATCTCAGCCGCCAACTAGCATTACACAAAGCCCGATCTAAACGTTCTTGTATAACACCAATTCTAGTAATTGAGCGTGTCCAAGTAAACTGACAACCCACACAACCCAAATCCAAAAGGGAACAATAATTCCAATGCCGTAAAAATCTACTACAGTTAGATACAGATGGTAACTCACCCCCTTTTTTCTCATGGACATATGCAATGTCATTAAAATCACCAAATAACAACCAAGGCTTATCTACATAATCTGCAATATCATACATCTAAGACCAGAAAAAATCTCGTTTGCTATGAATAGGACTAGCATACACCGCAGTAAGAAACCAACTACTACTCCCCTAACAGCAACTGAACAATGAATAAACTGAGTATCCATCCGTAGCAAATGTATATCACAAACATTCTTATTCCAAAATAACCAAACACCACCAGCAAAACCAACAGAATGAGAAAGGAAGAAGTCAGAAAAACCTACCTTCTTTGCCACTCTAGTCGCTCTGTCATCCGAAATTCGAGGCTCCACAAAAATCAAAATGTTCGGACAATAAAGATGACATAATTCTTTTACATGGGTTAAAAAAACCCTCTTCGCAACTCCACCACAATTCCACTGAATTATTTTTAAATCCATTAAAAATAGATTAAAAGAAAGAGCTAGAAACTTACAACTTTCTAGGTGGGCTTCGACTCTAACAGCGACCGCCACCATCTCCATTATCATTTGAAATATCATCATTGGTCTCTGACGAAACCACATCATTCACCGCACAATCAACTTTATTAGCCAAAGCTTCTAAAATTACTACTGGTTTCTCACACACAATGATATCACCAGCAATTGGGTAGGGAGGTTTCGGTTCATTTGAAACAAATTTTGCCACTATCCCACCACTAACATTATCAATCACCGGCAACACAGGCACCCCTGCTGACAAAATGCCAGGAACCTGAAATTCCACGACCAAGATCTGGTCTGATGCATCAGACACCATACCCTCTACATTCGGCCTAGAACGTTGTCCAAGCTCCAAAGCCTCCTTTTGCCTATTTACAACCATTGGACCCTCAGAAACAAGCCTACGAATAACATACTCATTCCGAAACTGACCCTTCTCACTACCAAACCTCCTAACCCCCTTAACCACTACAAGCTTCTTACCTTTATCTCTTAGACCCACAATCCCACAAACACTAGTAAGCCTCTTGCTAGGCCCAACTGAGCCCTTATCCACCTTGACAACCACTCTATCCTCCACCTGTAAAGATTCAAACCGAATTCCAGTGATAGTATTAGATACTGTCTTCTCCTGAGAAATAGAGGAAGACTTACTTCTAACAATACACCTTTGTTTACATTGTGCAACCAACAATGGGCCAAAGATATCTTCTTTAGAATTTGAACTATCATCAACCATCGCCATATTCTGAGCTACACCAGTATTCTCCGCCCTAGTTATCACCGGAACCACCACCTCCGTACAATTTTCAATACAATGATTGACACGGCCACATCCTGAACAGACCCCTAAATTTCCTTCATACTCCACACGTCGCCATGCACCTCCAATAAAACCTTAGGAATAAGAGGTTGGTCAAGATTCAATTCCACACAAACTCTAGCAAAATGTCCTCTAGTAGCCATAGACGTCTGCCTATCCACCTTAATGGGCGTTCCAACAGCACTAGCCACTGTAAACAAGAATTCATCACGATAAAATTCCATTGGAAATTCAATAAAACGCACCCAAGTAACCATTGAGGAAATTTTAGCCGTAGATGGATGGAAACCAGGCTTCCACTTCTGAATATACAATGGCTGACCTCCAACAATATAGGGATCATCGGACACAATTCGCAACATATCCTCTTCTCGTCAAACTTGGCAAGGTAAAAACTAAACCCCAAATCAATAATATCTAGTCCCGCAGAAGGCTTCCAAAGCAAGTTCAACCGATTCTCCAAGTACGTAAAATTAACAGACCTCCCGTAAACTTTAACAAGTAGAGCATCTTTCCACTTACCACTAACCTCCTAGAGAATATCATCATCAACCAGAACCTTTGGTCGCAAGTAATCATTCCCTTCATACTATAAACGAATTTTTTCTGTCTACTGACTACAAAGATTAAAAGCTGAACTCTGACCTACCGAAGAAGAGGACTTTGCACTGCCCTACCAAACATTATTTTGACTATTTTGTTTAGCACAGTTATATCAATTTTCTACTAATGTCAAAATGATCTAGAATAGTCATGTTTGAGTGATGATTCTAGTCAATTTCTCTTGTTGTCTTTACTGAAGCTAGTGAAATAGATAAGTAACTTTTCCTTACTTTTCTATACTTAGCAATACATACATGTCGAATTTTATGGTATAAAAATGTTGATTTATAGATATAATGTATTCATTTTCTAATTCTAGGTTAAGGCTATAAATTTACCTTAGTCCTAATCAAGTTTTTGTACTTGCATGATTTTTCAGATAAAGGAATTAAAATTTAGAAGCTTACTGTTTATAGAAACTTTTTTATCACCTATAATTTTAAACCTAGGGTACCATTTATGTGGATGGATTGATTGGGCCAACAAAGTCTGCCTTTGTTACTTAGATTGTGCAAATGGTTAAATTATGTAGTATACGGCTTATAAATTGCACCATTTGTAGAGTTAACAAATTGCTCACTTATAGAATTTGCTAAATAATTTGACCAAAGAGTTGTGTTACATATTGAGGCAATTGAAACAAAATTCTAAGTTCCAAATTTAAAGTTTGTGACTAATATTACACTAGAAGGAACTTACTATTTTGCTATACTCAGTTACTCAAATGATTTGCACTTGTTTTCCTTCATTAGCTTTATTTTCATGACAACTTACCAATTTAACTAAAATATTTTTTATTTTATTAAATAAAACTATTAAATAGAGACTTTGTTAGTTTGGTAATAGGGATAAAGTCATATTGAAAGTTACTCTTCATATATAGAAGAAGATTACTAGTAAGTAAATGCGTGGAGAGCCAGTTTGAAGTATGATAGGCCATTCAAAGCACTCGGCAAAGTTGTGAATGTTGCATACATACAGGAATTGTCTGAACAATTGAAAGCAAGCCTAACTTTTTATGATAGTTTCCTTAAACCTTATTACAAGGATACAAAAAAATTCGAGTGGAAGAGCTCCATTAGTTGTAAGGAGATATTTTGATGAACAAGTAAAGAAGATTATTAATAATCAAATAATAAAAAATATAAGAATAATTAGAGAACTAAGTTCTTAGTTCAATAAAAAGAACCATGTTTTTTTTGACAAAAGAATGAAATTCATCCGGTGGGAGCAGTTTGGCTAGGATTATATTTTTCTAGGCATTGATGAGCTTTGAGAAAGAACTAGCGAGTTATGGTGTTAGGAAGGCATGTTAATTAAACTAAGGCAACTATATTTTATGGGATCAAGTGGGTTTGATCTCCAATTACTTGTGACAGACTATTGGTGTATCGATTGACTTGATTGATTATGGTGAGGTGAGATGGACTAATTATAAGAGTGTCTGGATAGACAAACACTAACATATGCTTAAAGGGCGAACTGAAGTTGTTGATGGATTAGATTATAGAAGCGAATCAATTGGATCATGCATAAATTGACTTGGAAGTTAACTATCCATTATCTTTGGGCGAAGATATAGAGTGATGTGACAAAGTTGATGATTTAAAATAAGAAAAAAAAGTGGCCGATTGATCAGGGACAGTAACAAAGACAACGTCCAGTCCTTGAAAAAAAAGTAATAAAATGGTCTTTTAATTTTATTATATTGTCATTACTGTATTAATCCAACTACATGCATCTTGTTGGTTTCGCCCTTAAGATCGCACCCTAGAAAGATCAATAATTAAATCATGAAATAAGATTTTATATAATATATTTATTCTTTAAGACTAAGAAAATTAAATTTCATACTATCTAAAAAATATATCTTTAAAGCCCAATTGATATAATTAATACTAATTTGAAATATTTATTAATCTCAAAATCGAAGCCCGTAAATTCAAATTAATAATACACGACAAAGATGAAAGATCCCACGGCTTCTTCCTTTAACCTTGTCCTAATTCAATGAAAAAGTCAAAAAAAACACAAGTTTTTTTTTTCTTTTTAAGTAAAAGCCAAATTTACACTTGGGAGCCGCCACCTAACACCACCTCTCCACACTCCAGAGTCCTTTCAACGAACTCTCCCACGCCTGTCACCCACATCGTAACCTCCGTCACGTTCGCTTCTTTTCCCTCACTTTCTCACCTTCCCAGCACCTCCAACTATGCAGACTGCCGCCTTCACTCTTCGCTCCACTCCCTCCGTCCCCGTCCGCCGAACTTGGCCACTCAACCCTGGCTTCGCCTACCGCTTCGACTCTGTTCGCGCCTCCCTGAAGCGTTCCGATCTCGACGGGCTCAGCAATGTCGCTTTGCCTCGCCGATCCTGGTCGCTCTCCGGTTCTTCGTCTGCCATCCGGCCGTGGAATCCTCTGCCGCTGGTTGTATCCGAGAGGAAAGCCGAGAGCTTTGAGGTTCGCGCCACGGCTGTGCCTGAGAGCGCCGATGAAAGTGAGAAGTCGTCGGGCTTTGGAAGGACTTTGGTGCTTGGATTATTGTTTGGACTCTGGTACCTTTTCAATATCTACTTCAATATCTACAACAAACAGGTTGGTTTTTCTTTTCATCTTTTGGTGAAAAAAATGGAAACTTTCTTTGTCGTCGTTGATTATAAAATGTTAGATCGCAAAGTGACTGCTGGTTGCAGTTTTTATTGTTTTGATATTAATATTAGTATTCAAGAATTCATTTTCCAAAGAAAATGTTTGTTTCTCAAAAGAGATCCATTTGTTTTTGGTTTTAGAAGCTTGACGTGAAAGGAGTATGCTGAAAAAGGGAAAGAAACCTAAAACGTTTTTAGGTTGTGAAATTAGGAGATTCTGAGTTCATTTGTCTACGGTAGAATTGACTAAATCTTTCATATGAAAAGAAATATATATTTAACAAGGTAGTGTATCCCAAAACTTGTCGTATCGATATTTGTTTGACTTATATATGGACCATGTTCTTGTTTCAGGTTTTGAAAGTGTTTCCGAACCCAGTGACTGTAACTGCGGTTCAGTTTGCTGTTGGGACAGTCCTTGTTGTTTTTATGTGGACTTTCAACTTGTACAAGAGGCCAAAGATTACTGGCGCGCAGGTACTCTACCTAATCGGAAACTGTTTGGTTTTGCTACGTGTGTGCTGTGATGGTTTGTAAATGAGGCTGATCGTTATAAATGTTCCCTCAGCTTGCTGCTATCCTGCCATTGGCAGCCGTTCACACGCTTGGAAACCTTTTCACTAATATGAGCCTTGGAAAAGTGGCTGTTTCATTTACTCACACAATCAAAGCTATGGAGCCTTTCTTCTCTGTTGTCCTCTCTGCTATGTTCCTTGGTGAGGTAAGAGTCTTTTTCATTTAGTCTCAATGATTTTCTTCTGTGGATGCACGCGATAATGTTTACCCATAAGCAAATTTGTCCACAGTAGCAGCCTTTCTCATGTATTTTCTCCTTATTCATTTTTCCATATTGATGTTTGCTTTTGAAGATCTTATAACTAGCTGATTACTCTGACCTTCCCCAGTGTGGGAAAATTGTTGCTGCATATGTATCTTTGTTGGCGTTAAAACCTGCTTAAATTGCTCTTGAATCTTGACCCTGAGTCCTGCCTCTTGTTAATCCTCGTGTTGCAGTCTCCAACTCCCTGGGTAGTTGCCTCTCTTCTGCCAATTGTTGGTGGTGTGGCACTTGCATCTGCCACTGAGGCCTCTTTCAATTGGTACGTACAACATGCATATATTCTGTACTGTTCACCTCTCTTGTTCTTGTATTGTTTCCCAGTCTCTTCAAAGCATGTACTAAATGCTAAACCATTTACACAATTCTTGTACCTTATGTAATAATCATTTTGATTTTATTTGTTTGGAAATAGGGCTGGTTTTTGGAGTGCTATGGCTTCCAATTTGACTAATCAATCACGAAATGTCCTAAGCAAAAAAGTCATGGTTAAGAAAGAGGTAATCTAAACCTATCTGGTTGACTTTGTTGGTTTTATTTGGTTTATTTCTTGCTTGGAGGAAGCATTTTATGCACGTAATACTTGTGTCATATGATGTCTGCTACCAGTGCATTATCTGTGGCTTGTTGATTAGCAGGACTCTATGGACAATATCACCCTCTTCTCGATTATCACGATTATGTCCTTTATCTTATTAGCCCCCGTGGCTTTCTTCATGGAAGGTGTCAAATTTACTCCGGCATACCTCCAATCTGCTGTGAGTTTTTTGTACATGGCTAAGAATATTGCTATGAAATTACTTAAAGACATGATTGGTTTAAGTTTATGCCTGATTTCTTCTATGTTCATTTGTTTGACAGGGATTGAATCTTAAAGAGCTGTATGTTAGGTCTCTGCTTGCTGCACTTTGCTTCCATGCCTATCAGCAGGTAATTTTTCTTATTCCTTTCCATACTTCACATTTGTTTACTAGCAGAATGACTGACCTGTTTTACTTTATTGCTTTACTATGTAATTCTGTAAATGTGTGTGTTGCTGGTTAAGATGTACCTTCCTACAAGGTCATCTTGGTTGGTAAATATGTATAGGTTGGCTGTTGTGGCTGTTTCGGTTCGTAAGGCACAAATAGTGTTCCTCATGTTCTTAGATAAGACTACTCCTTTTGGTTCTGGAAAGAGATTTGCAGCTTTGGCAATCTCTTGATATGTACATAACTCTTTGTTGATTTATTTAATTTACTGATTTACCCAAAAAAAAAAGAAAAGCTAACCTTCCTATACTGTGCTGTTGCAAGTATGCTCCAAGTTAAGAATGGAACTCTTGATTGATTAAAGATTTTGTAAATTTGTTGTTGGAAAAAGGGTTGTCCTTGTCATGCTAATGATATTCTGTGATAAAATGTTACTTTATGCAGGCAATTGCAGAATTAGGTTATATGACCAATGTAGACGTTGCTCTATTATTTCACACTGTTGACTCTTGTTAGTGAAGAATATAAAGTAGAATGAAAACATTAATGGTAACCTAGTGTTTGACTTCATTTTAGAGCATGCAAGCTTCCGTAAATTCTGGTGTATTGTTTCATAGGGTCATAGGCACCTAGTTCTCGTACTTTGTTGTTGGTAGTGATTCATGCTGGGACAAAACAATTTTGCAGGTTTCCTATATGATATTGCAGAGAGTATCACCTGTTACCCACTCGGTTGGCAACTGCGTGAAGCGTGTAGTTGTAATTGTTAGTTCTGTTCTCGTCTTCCAAACGCCAGTGTCACCCATCAACTCTCTTGGTAAGATTCTTAATTCCTCGTACAGAAACAAAACAGTGACGTTAATCTTTCCATATTCATAATGAACTTATTTTCGCCTTGGACGCAGGGACTGGGATTGCTCTTGCTGGAGTTTTTCTGTATTCAAGGGTGAAGCGCATCAAGTCAAAGCCAAAGGCAGCTTGAAGATACGTGACTAAGATTTTGTACTGAAATTTGGCCACTCAATCATAACATCCATAATGTTGCACTAAAGAAGCTCTTTGTAGATTAGGCAGAGAAATGAGGTAGCTCATTTGGTTGGCATGGCTCTTTGTTTCTCCCTTCATTTTTTTCAGAAACAGACGTATTCTTGTGGATTGCTTCCTTCAAATTCTATATCATAGAGGGTGTTCTAATGTGCCTCGCTTGAACTTTTTAGTATTTAGCTGCTTATCCCGACAATAGTTCATTTTTTGATAAGCTAGCCTTAGCATCCAATTAAGGAAGCCTCCATGATCTGGCCTTTATGGATTTTACTATAGGAGGAAAAAAAAGATATTGAACATGGCATCGAGGATTATAAAAATCTCATGAGGATAGCCAATAAAACGATAAAACAAGGAAGGCTGAGTTGTTTCTTGAGAAAAATTAGTAGGTACGATCGAGGTAGGAAGAAATAAAGAAAGAGCCCTCCATGATGGTCAAAAACCAAGAAACTTGATGGGGAGCCATTGTCTACTTAAAAGGTAATCCACATGATCATTCAAGGAGATAATAAGGAGTCAAAATCTCAGTGAAAGAAAGCGCCATAAGAGGAGATTTGCAACAAATGATTTGATTATAACATACTCTGATAAAAGGATGAAGGTATCTAAGATCACCTTGTAGGAAAATGGATAATAGGTTCTTAATTAAGCCTCACGAAGATGCCATATTTGTAACTTGCAATTCTTTGGTCAAAAGAATATTGGTAGATACATAGAGTGTCGTGGATATTTTATCATATGATGCCTTCAAAGAGATGGGACCTCATAATAAATAGATGTTTAAAAAGTTTTGAATTTGTCTAATATTTTTGCTTTAGAAAATTTTAAAACAATTAACATTATTATAAGAAAGAATAATATAAACTCATATAAGTTATCTTTTTGTAAACTTTAATGAAACTTGAAGCTCTTAGAGTCAACAAGCAACCTAAGGACTAGGCTGATAAAGTTTTAATATTCGAGAATAAATTAGACAATTACTGTAAGATAGGTAGCAAATGCATGAAAGATAACAAACTCACGCGATACTACCATCGTTAGGAGGAGCTTCATCTACATCCATATAATTAGTACCATTGGAATATGACACATAGTAGCAAAGCCTAATAGTCAATAGCCATTACTATTTAGGTGTGAAATGCCAATGTTAAATATTTATATCAACATGCACGACCTTGTCGATCACATGAATTGACGCGGAGAACTTATACAGTTGTATATAATAAGGATAAGAACATGACAGTCTTCGATTGACTGAATCTATTTCCTATTCTTTAGGAGTAATCTATTTTGTTATGTTTCTGATACACTTTGTTATTTCCCTTACTTGTATCTATTTAAACATACACTCAATCTTGTAAATGGATCGAAATATACATTCATCACAATCTTTACATGGTATCCAAGCTCTAAGCCTAACGGCAAATTTTTTTTCCTGCCTCCTTCGCTGTTTTTTGTTTTTCCAGCCATCATGACCAACGACCACTCTTCCTCCTCTGCTACAATTGTTGCTGCCACTTCTGCGTCAGATTCAAATCTCATTGTTCTCAATGCAGGTATTCAAGGAGACTCAAAACTTGATGGAACAAACTATGTGTCATGGAAGATTCTCTTTGAATCGTTGTTGTTTGGCTATAATCTCATGGGATATGTAAATGGCACATATCCGTGTCCTACCGAGAATCAACCTCTGCGTACTTCTTGGATTCGACAAGATCGCTTGATTCTGTATGTAATCTTGTCATCTGTTTCCTCGTCTGTTGTTTCCTTGCTTGGTTCGACTACAACCTCGTATCAAACCTGATCTCTTCTCTCTTGTATGTATGCCGACAGGTCCCATTCCAAATTGATGTCACTGAAGGAAAGATTGATTAATCTCAACAAAAATGATTCTAATGTCGCTGCGTATATGAAAAAAATAAAAACCATAGCTGATGAAATAACCATGGTTAGCACTCCTGTTGATGACACAAATTTGGTCATCCATACTTTAAATGGTTTAGATGAAAGTTTCAAAGAAATCAGTGCGGCTATCCGAGCTCGTGAAATGCCCATTTCATTTGCGGATCTCTATGACAAACTACTTGATCATGGGAGTTTTCTGTTATGACAGAATCAGCCGACTCAAACTCAACCTCATGGTGCCGCGGCAATTGCCTTTCACGCTTCTCGTGCACCAGCAACAAGGTCTCCATGCTCAGTACAATACCGAACCAATCAATCCTCCCTGCAACACCCGGGTTCGCTGCAGCACGACTCTAACAGGTCTAGGGTGCCTAGGAAGCAGCATCAGCGTCTAGGTCCAGCTTCTCAGCCACCTGTTGTGTCAATTTTGTGAGCGACCAGGCCACACAGCTAAAACTTGTTGGGACCTTCACGGGAAACCAACTAGATTTCACTCATCTCCTGTTACAAATTACGCCAACGCTGGTCCTTCCCAATCAAGCGATTGGATTCTTGATTCTGGCGCATCTCACCACGTCACCAATGACCTTCAAAACTTGTCCATAAGAGTACCATATTTTGGTTCGGATCAGTTGCAGGTTGGTGATGGTTACAGTGTTCCTATATCCAACACGGGTAGTTTCACTCTCGACTCAACTCAAACCAATTATTTTCAATAATGTTTTACATGTTCCCCAAATTTAAAAAAAAACCTTATTTCTATTAAACGACTTTGCAAAGCTAATGGTGTCTCGATTGAATTGTTTCTGAATTGTTTTCAGGTGAAGGATTTACAGACGCGGTCGGTACTTCTAACGGGGTCTAGTCATGGTGATTTCTGCATTCTTGGTTCCTTCCATGTCCAGCCATCGACTTTTATGTCTCAAGCTCTCCCTTCGGATGTTTTGCATCACGTTTTAGGACATCCTTCTCATAAAATTCAGTCTTTTTTACAATCTCTTCACAATTTATGTTCTAGTTCAGTTACGTCCAAAGTTTCTGTTTCCTGTCATTGTTCCAAGAGTCATAAACTACCATTTTCAAAACAACATTTGCGTAGCTCCAGACCTTTAGAAATTATTTTTTTCTGATGTTTGGGGCCCTGCTCCAATAAGTTCCTTTGATGGTTTCAAATATTATATTATTTTTGTTGATCATTTCACACGCTATGTTTGGTTATATCCGTTGAAGCTCAAATCCGATGTGTTCTCCACCTTTGTTCGTTTTAAAACTCTGGTCGAAAAATATTTCCAAACCACCATTAACACATTGTATACTGATAATGGTGGAGAATTTGTCAAACTAAACAACTATTTATCTACCAATGGCATCACGCACCTAACTACCCCACCTCATACACCTGAGTTAAATGGAATGTCTGAAAGACGTCATCGTCATATTTTAGAAACTGCTCGTGCTTTGTTACATCACAGTCATCTTCCCTCTTCCTTTTGGTCATATGCCTTCTCCACCGCTGTTTATTTAATAAATTGTTTACCAACTCCTATTCTAGATATGAAGACACCTTTTGAAACACTTTTTCGCCAACCTGTGCCATACACTAATCTTCATTCTTTTGGCTGTCTATGCTTTCCCTGGTTACGACTTTACTCCTTGGATAAGCTTCAGTCTCGATCCAAACCATGTATCTTCATCGGTTACTCCTTATCCCAGTTTGCTTACTACTGTCTTGATCCCCAAACTAATCGTATCTACACTTCGAGACATGTTGTCTTTATTGATGACTAGTTTCCTTACAATAATCTTGTTCAATCACCTATCCCATCTCGTCACTTGCACCCAGCGTCTTCACTGTCTCACCAACTGCTTCCCGTGACCATGACACCTCCACGAATGCCGACAGCGCCTGGATCCTTCTCCCTGCAACAACCGGTTCAATCCACTGTGTTCACCAATTTGGCTCCAAACTCCTCACCCGATACACCTATTCCTTCCATATCACCAAACCAAGACACTCCACACTCCTCATCTAATACACATATTCCTTCAA
>JAOTBA010000006.1:28497127-28511654 GCA_025629845.1 Erythroxylum squamatum | reverse complement strand
ACCGTCATGTTTTAGAAACTGCTCGTGCTTTGTTACATCACAGTCCTCTTCCCTCCTCCTTTTGGTCATATACCTTCTCCACAGCTGTTTATTTAATAAATCGTTTACCAACTCCTATTTTAGATATGAAGACACCTTTTGAAACACTTTTTCGACAACCTGTGTCATACACTAACCTTCATTCTTTTGGCTGTCTATGCTTTCCCTAGTTACGACCTTACTCCTTGGATAAGCTTCATTCTCGATCAAAACCATGTATCTTTATAGGTTACTCCTTATCCCAGTTTGCTTACTACTGTCTTGATCCCCAAACTAATCATATCTACACTTTAAGACATGTTGTCTTTGTTGATGACCAGTTTCCTTACACTAATCTTGTTCAACCACCTATCTCATCTCGTCACTTGCACCCAACTTCTTCACTGTCCCACCAACTGCTTCCTGTGACCATGACGCCTCTACGAATGCCGATCGCAGTTGGATCTTTCTCACTACAACATTCGGTTCTGTCCACTGAGTTTATCAATTTGGCTCCAACCTCCTCACCCGATACACATATTTCTTCATTATCACCAAACCAAGACACTCCAAACTCCTCACTCGATACACACACCCCAAACTACTCACCTGATACACCCATTCCTTCATCATCACCATACCAAGACACCTTGGATTCCTCCCCACAACCCTTAAATACACATCACATGATCACCCGCGCAAAAAACAATATCTTCAAACCTAAGACCTACACTATTAGTAAACATCTATTACCTGAAACTGATGAACCACGTACCATCTCCCACGCTTTGAAGGTCCCTCATTGGCGTGCCTCCGTTCAGTCTGAATATGATGCTCTTATTTCTAATGGTACTTAGACTCTTGTTCCAGCTTCCGAAGCTACTAATGTTGTTGGTTGTATGTGGATTTTCCGAACAAAGAGAAATCCTGATGGCTCAATTTCTAGATACAAGTCTCGCCTGGTTGCAAAAGGTTTTTCTCAATGTCCTGGGATCGATTACAAAGAGACATTCTCATCGGTTGTCAAACCTCAGACGATTAAGTTTGTCTTGCTACTGTCCTTGCTCATTCCTGGCCGTTACACCAAATGGATATTAATAATGCCTTTTTGCAAGGACATCTCAGTGAAACTGTCTTTATGCAACAACCTCCCGATTTTGTTGATCCGTCTCACCCCACACATGTGTGCAAATTGCAGAAAGCTATTTATGGTCTCAAACAAACTCCTCGTGTGTGGTATCAGGAGCTTCGGTCGTTCCTCTTGGCTTTTGGTTTTGTTACCAGCAAAAGTGACTCCTCACTCTTCATTTTTACTCATGGCTCCTCCAAAATGTTCTTTTTGGTCTATGTTGATGACTTGCTCCTCACGGGTAATTCATAATCTTTGCTACAAAACTTCATGATTGCACTCTCCGCCAAATTTTCATTAAAGAACATGGGCCCATCATCATATTTTTTGGGTATGGAACTGATTCCAAATTCGAGTGGTCTATTTCTATCCCAACGACGTTACATCCATGATCTTCTCATCAAGTTTAAAATGGATGATTGTACTCCATGTTCCATGCCGTTATGCTCATCCACGCCTCTTCAATTATAAGATGGCTTTACCTCTGCTGATGGTACTCTTTTCAGAAGTATTCTAGGGGCACTTCAGTATGTCACACTCACTCGCCCGGATCTCAGTTTTGCTATCAACAAATTGTCACAATTTATGCATCAACCTTAAGAGATTCACTTCAGGTAGTTAAAGCGCATGCTTTGATATCTCAAACACACTCACAATTTTGGCCTCCAGTTATACACACCGTCTCATCTACAATTAAAAGCATTCAGTGATGCCGATTGGGGGGAAGATACTGATACCAGAACTTTGACCTTGGCTTATGTTGTTTATTTTGGTGGTTCATCGATCTCTTGGAGTTCAAAACGTCAACACACAGTGGCTCGCTCATCAATAGAAGCTGAATATCGTGCTATAGCATCCACCGCCTTTGAACTCACGTGGCTACAAAATCTTCTCTATGAACTAAAGGCTCCATTGACAAAGTCTTCTGTCATTCACTGTGATAATCTTGGTGCTACATATGTTTGCTCCAACCTCGTGTTTCACTCCCATACGAAACATCTATCTCTAGATTATCATTTTGTCAAAGAACAGGTTCAACGAAAATACCTACAAGTCACGCACATCTCGACAAACAAGCAGATTGCGGATGCATTAACAAATTCTCTTCCTCGACCAAAGTTTGAGGAACTTCGAGACAAGATGAATATCGTTGGTGTCGACTTCATCTTGCGGGGGTGTAATAAGGATAAGAACATGACCAAGTCTTCGATTAACTGAATCTATTTCCTATTCTTTAGGAGTAATCTAGTTTGTTATGTTTCTGATACACTTTGTTATTTCCCTTACTTTTATCTATTTAAACATACACTCAATCTTGTAAATGGATCAAAATATACCTTCATCATAATCTTTACAGTATAAAGCATCCGATGTCGTAAAATATAAAGTTTGCTCTTCTATCCTAATTAGCGCTACACGATTGTAGTTCTAAACCTTACTTATAGCCTATATGGCCATCTTCCAGCAATTTATAGCTAGATTCATATCACACTTTGTTAGTGATAGGCACATATCCAAAGACTTGTCCGAATTTATATTAATAACTCAAAGGTTAAAGGAGAGACTAAGGGATCACCTACACCATTTTAGTTTTGAGACAGCTCAAATCTCTAGTCTCGATGCAAAGGTGATAGTAATAGACTTTTCCAATAAATTTATTCCTTGTCAACTGATCGTGAATTAATTAACCTCGATAATTTGCAAGCGCATGCGTCGTTCGCGTAATACCTAAGGTATCGATCCCACGAGGAGGGGCTAGCTTAATACTAAGTCATCTAAGGCTCAAAGAAAAGAATAAAAAGAAATATAAAATGTACAAATGAACACGGAAAGTAAATACTAGAAATTGATTCAAGAATTGTAAAGCGGAAATTTCAACAAAATAGAATTAAACTGAGCAGTTACACAAATCACAATGGAAATCCATCAAGAGAGTTAATAAAGTTATGAGAGAGGGGATTTTACCTATCATTAATGTTAATTTAGCCATTTATGTGTTTATGGAGTGTCGGTTTTAGATAGTCGTAGGGTTGATTACTCTCTCTCGAGTTATTACCATTAAACCTTAAATTGTAAACCCTAATTGAATTATGGAACTTGTAATCTCTCAATTTACAAATTACCCATAATTCTAATTAGTTCTAAAGCTCTTTAATAAACAATCGGATCTCGCACGAGATCTCAATCGATGAAATTACCAACTATATTAATTAAGTAGTCAATTAGATCGCCTAATTCTTATTAATTTGATCTAATCATTTTTTCGGGCCACCTTCTCGGTTTGTTACCGAAACATGCAATTACATTAATCAATCAAAACACCCAAAACAATAAACACAAAAATAACTAAATCAACATTAACTCAAAGTAAAATCCCGAAGGAGAGTTTAGAACATTTTCAACAACTCGAAATCCAATTCCATACAATCCATCTCAACTTTGTACGTTTATCTGAAAAAGGAAATAAAAAGAAAATGAAACTCAGGTTAGACAAATCGGGAAGGCAGCGATTTCAGGATAACACCTGATCCAGGGAGTAGTGACGTCAGGATCCACTTCTTCTTCTCTCTCTCTCTTCTTTTTCTCTCCCTTTAGGATTTCTAAGAGTGGCTAAATGTAAAAGCTCCTTCTTTCTGTTCTCGTTGTTATATTTATGTTCTTGTGTGTTTAAGGTTGAACTAGGATTTTTTTGAGGTCCAAAAGGTCCAAAAAATTTCTTGAAACGCGAAGTTTGGAAGTGATTGCATATCTGCCCAACACAGGCCACGATCGTGGGCTATACAATTAGCCCCAATTTGCTCCAAAACTTCTCCATTCTTTGATCTTTACCTTAAAACACTACAAACACATCAAGGTACCTTAAAAATATCATATTTAAGCTCAAAGAATTGTTCTAACCCATAAAACACTTAAAACACAAATAAATCACAAACTAACACAATTCCAACCTAAACACGTGCTAAACAATCGAATAAATGGCTAAACATATATTAAACTATAACCTAAAATATGATGCATTTCACACCTATCGACATCCCCACCTTAACTGTTTGCTTGTCCTCAAGCAAACAAAACAACAAATAACATAAAGAACAAAACACATAATGCAACAAATGAGGCAATGGCTTCAACTTTATGAAATAATTTAACTCTAAACACAATCATTCAAGTTGTTCCAAATTATTAACATATGAAATCCACGTCTAAGCACCTTGGACTTGATATACAACTAATCAACATTTTATTGTTGAGTCTATTCACGCCTATCACTTGCACTCACACATTGACAATCATTCAATCAAAATAAAAGTGTAGCTATTCCTCAGTAGGTTTTCATGAAAAATCAAGCTACTAACAAGTTTGATAGGTTTTTATTTGAAAACATTCTTTTTGTTGATTTTTCTTTAAGGATACGAACCTAGTTTTTTACGCGGAGGCAAACATTTATGATGAATATCGATTCGGTTACTCAACTAAGTCATGTTGTTATTAAGCTACTTAGTTGGAATGTCATTATAGCCTTTTTACATGAAGGCAGACATTTGTGATGCGTGTCGATCTGGTTACTTAGCTACATCACATTCTCAACTGGTTACTAGCTCTATTCATAGCCTGAAGTCCAACAGCATAGTTATTTTAGTTAAGATTATACAACCTTCTTTTTTAACTCAAAATTTTGCCTACCTTATTGCTTTAGCTAATCATTCTCATGAAAATGTATTAATAATGCCATTTATTTGATTGGCCTAAAATTATAAATGAGTATGGAAAATTCCTAGGGTGAATCGACTAATATCGTATCCTAATTAAACAATATATTTAGCCCTAACTAACTTAGGTCACTAATTTCACAAGCTAATAATTCTTCGCAACCTAAAAGCCTATGTGCAAGGCCAATTCTATCTTGTTAAGTCCTAGCCATTGGCGCATTCACACAGTTAACATCATCTAACCTAAACAAACTATCATACAATATGCAAAATTCACACTCAAGGTAAAATCACACAACCCTCCCAACATTTGAACAACACATTGTCCTCAATGTAAGAAGGGTACACAAACACACCAAGAGGAAATAAAACCCAATATACAAAAAAACATAAGAAAAATACTAATAAAAATGAAAAAAAGGATAAAACATGAAACCGTTTATGGTGATGGAGGTGGTGATGGCAATAGTGTTGAGACCAAATCCACTTGACATCGAGAGTGTTTCTCCATCTTATAAGTGATTCAAGAGAGCAAAAGAATTAGCAATCCAAACCATTCCAAATCATTCAAAAATTATTTTAGAATTTAAAACAACCCTAACTACCCAACAATTTAAATATAACTACTAAACATGCTAATTTAGGGTCATTAGCTTGACCTTGTATCTTTTGAAGCTCAACCCAGATCAATTATGAGTGACTTACTTCCACCCTTCTCGTTCAACATCAGTTTTGTAGCCTGTGAGTAAGCTACGAATTGTAAAATGATAAGAAGGAAAATATTGATAAAATTGAGAAAATTAATTAATTTCAGTAACGTCCTTTTCACTAACAAACTGTCAATAAAATAAGGAATAAAGAAACCCCCTGAATCTTCAATTAAGTTTAGCAGTTTGTTTGGTAAAAGCGTGAGCTGCTCTGGTTCTTCCTTAGTCACTCCTTTTTCTTTTTCTTCTTTTGCTTCACGAACAGAGACTTTCATAGCTTTTTCAAACTCGATTTCTGTTGTCATCTATTCTTCATCCTTATGCTCCTTTAAAGATTCGACATCATCAACTCCTATGAATGGTATTCTCGGTGGGTAAGGCAGAGGAGGAACATAGGGAGGGTCCTCATTCTTTTCTTCATCCTTTTTCTGCTTTTGTTGGTCTTTTACAGAGTAAGTTTCAACTGGTTTATCTGTTTGTTCTCCTAACCCTTTCCCACTCCTAAGTGTGATACCCTTAACTTGCTCTCTTGGATATACTTCTGTGTTGCTCAAAAGACTTCCCACACTTTTTGTAGATAACATATTAGCAAGCTGTTCCACTTGAACCTCCAGGCTTATAATAGAAAAGGCATGAGTCCTTGTTACTTGGTCAATTTGCTCTTTTAACCTATTCTGGGCCTCATCCATACTTATGAGCTTATCCATGATCTTGTCCAGTTTGGAATCATAGTCATTGTATTTATCCTGTTGATATCCATATGACCATTGATTTCTAAACTGAATCTCAGTATTGTTAAACCAATGAAAATTAACCACCCCGACTGATAAGTATTGGAATAAAGATTGTTATCTCCCTGACCAACTTGTGCTCTAGTAAAGTTGAATTGCTCCATGTCATTTTTTTCCCTTGAGAAGCAATCAGCTATGATATGGCTCTCTTGTCCACATGACTTATATTTGTGCTCATTGCTGTGACTGAAGAGGAAGAGGTGGCTTTCAGGCTATTCAATTGCTTTGTTAGGTTGTCAATCTCAACCTGCAATGTTGTCATTGAATTTACAACAACAATCATTCCTCTTGAGTCCCAAAAGATTGACTGCTTTCTACTTCGTTATGATGTCCAAAGACAACTAGTTTATGCCATATCTTCTAACAAATCGTGTGTTGCTTCAACTGTTTTCCTCATGAATGATCCTCCAGTAGCTACGTCTATAGGGCTTTTGTGGGTGGATTAACTCCAATGTAGAAGGTTTGCAGTAGGAATTTGTTGGGTAGGTTATGATGAGGACAACTCCTTTGCAACTCCTTATACCGCTCTAATGTTTCATATAAAGACTCCCCGTCTTTCTGTTGGAAATTGATAATTTTGTTTATTAGTCTTGTTGTCTTGTTTAGAGGGAAATACATATCTAGAAAAACTCGCACCAACTACTCCCAAGTTGTGATGTTGGATGGGTGGAGAAAATTTAACTAGGCCTTGGTTCGATCCCTAAGTGTAAAGGGAAAGAGCCTCATCCTAACAACATCCTCCGACATCCCAATATATAAGAAGGTGTCGCAAATTTCTAAGAAATTAGGTAAATGAGTATTGGGATCCTCATTGGCTAACCTGTAGAATTGCATGTTGGTTCGTAACATGTTTGGCAGTGATGGTTTGATCTCGAACGTATTCGATTGCACCAGTGGTTATGTAATCCCTTGGCGATGGGCATTTAGCTAAGGCCTCATGACGTCTATAAAGGTCTGCCACTCTCTATGATGTATTTCCTCTACCATTGTTCTTTCCATTATTGTCTGGTGATATCCAAGTTGATGTGTCATCTACTTTATGCCCAACTTTTTTTTTATGGTGAAAACCCTTAATCTACAAGAATTAAACTAATCTACACCTCCCTGGCGACGATGCCAAAAAACTTGATCATGGTTTTTTGATGTGTGTAAGTTTTAATTAATTAACCTCGATAATCCACAAACGCATGGTTCGTTCGTTTAGTACCTAAGGTGTCAATCCCACATGGAGGGTAGTAGCCTAATCCTAAGTCATCTAAGGCTCAAAGAAAAGAATAAAAAGAAATAAAAGCCACATAAGTGAACACGAAAAATAAATACTAGAAATTGATTCAAGAATTGTAAAGCAGAAATTTCAACAAAATAGAGTTAAACTGAGCAGTCACATATGTCATAATGGAAATCCATCAAGAGAGTTAATCAAGTTATGAGAGAGGGGATTTTACCTATCATTAATGCTAATTTATCCATTTATGTGTTTGCGGGGTGTCAGTTCTAGACAGTCGTAGAGTTGATTACTTTCTCTCGAGTTATAACCATTAAACCTTAAATTGTAAACCCTAATCGAATTATGGAACTTGCAATCTCTTAATTTACAAATTACCCATAGTTCTAATTAGTTTTAAAGCTCTCTAATAAACAATCGGATCTCGCATGAGATCTCTCTCTATGAAATTACCAACTAGATTGATTAAGTGGTCAATTAGATCGCCTAATTCTCATTAATCCGATCTAATCATTTTTATCTGGCTCACCCTCTCGGTTTGTTACCAAAACATGTAATTACATTAATCAATAACAACACCCAAAATAACAAATACAAAAAATAACTAAGTAAACATTAACTCAAAGTAAAATCCCGAAGGAGAGTTCAGAACATTATTAACAACCCAAAATCTAATTCCATACAATCCATCTCAACTTTATACATTTAAATGAAAAAAGAAACGAAGAGAAAATGGAACTTAGGTTGGACTAATCGGAAAGGCAGCGGCATCGGGATACCACCTGATTCGGGGGAGCAGCAGTGTCGAGATCCACTTCTTCCTCCTTCTTCCTCTTCTTCTTCTCTCTCTCTCTTCTTTTTCTCTTCCATTAGGGTTTCCAAGAGTGGTTGAATGTAAAAGCTCCTTCTTTCTATTCTTGTTGTTCTATTTATGTTCTTTTGTGTTTAGGGTTGAACTAGGATTTTTTCGGGGTCCAAAAGGTCCAAAAAATTCCTCGAAATGTTAAGTTTAAAAGTGGCTGTGCATCCGCTCGACGCAGGCCACAATCGTGGCCTATCCTTTCTGTCATGATTGTGATCCATGTATTTGGCCCCAATTTGCTCTGAAACTCCTCCATTCTTCAATCTTTACTCTAAAACACTACCAAACATATCAAGGTGCCTCAAAAACATCGTATTTAAGCTCAAAAGTCTAGAGGATGTTGAATGTAATATGAGAAGCCTCAACAATAAGTATAACAAAAAATAGGAAGATTGTTGTGTCTTTAATTAAAAAAATAAAAAAGAAGTCTTCTAAGAAAAAATGATCAAAGGAGAAAAATAAATGAAATATTGAAGATCTCCCTATGTTCAATGCATAACTCAATGGGATTATTAATTATATCCTTAATAATAATATAACTAGCAAACCAAAAAGAATTATCATTAATTCCGCTAAAAGATACAAGAACATATATTATCTTTTCTAGTAGAGATATTGAACATGACATCAAGGACTGTAAAAATCTCATAAAGATAGCCAATGAAATGGTAAAACAAGGTAAGTTGAGCTATTTCTTAAGAAAAAATGACAGGTGCAATCAAGGTAGGAAGGAACAAGGAAAGAGCCCTCTATGGAGGCTAAAAAACTTAGAAAGTTGATGAGGAACCACACTTTGTTAAAAACGTGATCTCCTTTATCATTGGATATGATCGTAAGGAGTTAGAATCTCAGTGAAAAAAAATGCCACAAGGGGAGAATTGTAACAAATGACTTGATTATACATACTTTGATAAAAGGATGAAGGTATATAAGATAACCTTATAAGAAAATGGATAATAGGTCTTTAATTCACCCTCATAAATATGCCACATTTATAACTCTATCGATAAACAATAATTTAGTCAAAAGAATATTGGTAGATACATGGAGTGGAATTGATATTTTGTTATATGATGTTTTCAAATAGACGAACATCACAATGGATTAATGTAAACAAATGTTCTAAAATTGTTTAATATTTTTGCTTGAAAAAATCTATTAAAACTAAAAGTACCATAAGAAAGAATAACATACACTCACAGAAGCTATTAATCCATAACTTAAATGGAACAACCAACACCCTTGTAGCTTTTTAGGCCAATGTGCAATTTGAGGACCAAGCCATTGAAAATTTAATATCATACAATAAATTTGACGATTGTTGCAAGAGAGGTAGCAAATGCATGAAAGGCAACAAACTCACACCTTATGACCGTAGTTAGAAGGAGCCTCATCTATATCCATATAATTAGTAC
The DNA here is from genome assembly GCA_025629845.1 of Erythroxylum squamatum. Lineage (NCBI taxonomy): Eukaryota > Viridiplantae > Streptophyta > Magnoliopsida > Malpighiales > Erythroxylaceae > Erythroxylum > Erythroxylum squamatum. Next base: position 28,501,797 of record JAOTBA010000006.1, on the reverse strand, counting down.
CTTGTAATATGAAACATTGGGGCAAACCTTAATAATCTATATCATGATGATATTCGATGTCTTAGTGGAGTCATTACTATTTAGGTGATGATGATAGCACGCACAATATTGTCGATGACATGCATCAATGTAGATAACTTTTAGATCTGTATGAAACATTTGATGCTATAAAATACACAATCTTCTCTTTTATCCTGATTAGCGTTACACGATTGTAGTTCCAAGCCTTACTTGTAGCTTTAATGGCCACCCTTCAGCAATGTATAGCTCCATTTATATCACACTTTGTCAGCAATAGGCATATATCCATAGACTTGTCCTACTTTATATCAATAAATTAAAGGTTAAAAGAGAGTTAAGGAAGGGATCACTTACATCATTTTAGTTTTGAGACTACTCAAATCGCTACCGTCGATGCAAAGGTGGCAATAATAAGCTCTTCTAATAAATTTATACCCTGTCAACCTTTTTGAAACTCGATGTAGAAAAAACAATCTTTAATTTTTTAGTAGGTGCAAATAATGGCATATAAATATATAGATCTAAAGGATGTTGAATGTAATGTGAGAAGCCTCAACAATAAGTATAACAAAAGATAGGAAGATGGTTATGTCTTTAATTAATAAAACTAAAAAAGAAGTCTTCTAAAAAAATGATCAAAAGAGAAAAATAAAGGAAAGATTGAACATGATCTCCTCATATTCAATACATATCTCAATAGTGTTATTATGTATATCCTTGATAATAATATAAATGGAAAACTAAAAAGAATTGTCTCCAATTCTGCTAAAAGAGATAAGAACCTATACCATCGTTTCTAAAAGAGATATTGAATATGACATCAAGGATTGTAAAAATATTATAAGCATAGTCAATGAAATGGTAAAACAAGGTAGGTTGAGTTATTTTTTGAGAAAAATTGGTAGGTACAATTCAGGTAGGAAGGAACAAAGAAAGAACCCTCCATGTAGGTTGAGAACCAAGAAACTTAACAAGGAACCACACTCTACTTAAAGGGTGATATATTTAATCATTGGATGTGATCGTAAGGAGTTGAGATCTCAGTGAAAGAAAACACCACGAGGGGAGAATTGTAACAAATGACTTGATTAAACATACTTTGATAAAATTATGAAGGTATTTAAGATCACCTTGTAGGAAAATGGATAATAGGTCCTTGATTCATCCTCATAAAGATGTCATTTTTGTAACTCTGTCGATAATCAAATCCTTGGTCAAAGGAATATTGGTAGATACATGGAGTGTTGTGGGTATTTTATTATACGATGCTTTCAAATAGACAGACATCACAATGGATAGACTAAAACTTGTTACCTTACCTCTATTTAGTTTTGAGGATGACTTAATATGCACAAAAAAGGAAAAAAATCTTTTTCTATGATAATAAAGACGTGCTCAAGATAGGTAATAAATATGAAAAAATTCTATGCAATAACTAGACCCTTCACATATAGCATTATAATTGATATGTCATCAATAGTTGAAGCACGAGTAATCACATCATTCAACCCACTAAAAATAAAGTTCATAACCCTAAATGGAGAAGGCAAGATATATAAGGATCAAAGAATGTCAAAATATTGTTATTCTATAACCACAAAAGAAAGGAATGCCACATTCACAACAAAAATTGAAGAATTAGATGTTATAGATCTGATAAAATAAATCGAGGGTGAGCGAGAAAAAGATATTATGTAGGCTATAATAGAAAGACCTGAAGATTCCAAGACTTTTAAAATTGAAGCAAAGATGGAAGAAAGTGCTAAAGAAAACTTGAAGAATTTATTATTCCAACACTTGGATGTTTCTTAGTGGAATCCAACTGACATGCCAGAGGCTAGTAGGAAAATTATCTCTCATAAGCTCAACATTGACTCTCTTTTCAGGATAATTATAAAAAAAACAAAAGGAACTTCACAATAGCAAGACAACAAAACATGAAAGATTATGTGATCAAACTTTTAGACTCGAGCTTCATCTAAGAACTCAACAACTTTGCCAAAGATAGATCAATTGGTGGACACCACTTTAGGCCACTAAACCTTAAGTTTCATAAATGCTTAAGATCAAAATGAAAGAGACAAGTGAGGAAAAGACATCCTTTATCATATAAAATGGTATATATTATTACAGCCTTTTAGTTTAAAAAATATAAAGGATTACCTATTAAAGGTTAGTAAATTTTGTTAATGACATGATTGTAAAAAGGGTGTTAAAGAAAACCATATTATCAACTTGAAAGAATACTTTACAACCTTGAAAAAAATGTGGTATGAAACTAAATCCCAAAAAATACACATTTGATGTGAAAATAGAAAAATTCCTCGAATGTATGATCACCCTTAAGGGATAGATGTAACTATGCAAAAAATTAAGGTCTATCAAAGCCTATATTAAGATCTATCGATACTTGTCACTCTTCAAAATATTATGATAGCCTAAGGAGTTTTAATGGACTTAAAAATGCCAACAATACTTTAAACAACTCAATTCAAGAGTCTACCATTGCAATCAACTTAGAATAAAATATCTGAGCAATATTATATGAGAAGAAGAGAAAACTTAAAGGACAACATATTATGTCTAGATATTATAAGGTTTATAGCTAAAATATTTACAAACGGAAAAAGTAGCACATATGCTACTTATTACTACAAGGAAATTAAGGGCCTTATTTTCAATCTCACACAATCAAATTATACACAAATCTTCCATTAGGTTAAGTTCTTTATAAACCAGTTGTACAAAGAAGACTTGTGAAATGGTCAATTGAATTAAGAGAGTTCCATATTAGGTACATCTCTAGAATTATCTTAAAATCATAAGTCATAGCAGATTTCATACTAACATGTTGACACCCTTAAAAGAACATAATAAAGTTTATGATAACCTTACAACTAACAAAGAACACCCATCTTGGACATTGTTCATAATGATGCTATAAGAGAAAAAAAGGCATCGATACAAGAATATTTTTTAAAGGGCCAATAAGAATAATTATACAATAAATAATGCAACACAAATTCAAAGCATCTAACAATGAGGCAGAAATAAGGTGTTGTCATCTAAGATGAAGTTATTAAATGAACTTTGTAATTATTAAATCATACTCATAAGTTATAGTAAACTATGTTAATTACACTAATGAGGTAAAAAAAGATATTCTAACAAAGTATAAGGAAAAGTATAGGGAGATAAAATAAAAAATATAGATAAATATTAAGTCAATATCAAGGTAAAAAAATCACAAGGTTGATCACCTAACAAATATAGGAGCTAAGAATGGTGTCATTCTCGAGAAATCATTATTAAGGAGTAGACAAAGTCAATATGAATGCAGGTTAACAATGTAGCTATCATAGAACAAGATGAAACATATTTGATATGGTCAATCCAAAAATACTTATGAGAGGAAAAGTTACCAAATGAAACAATTAAGGCAAAGAAGCTCATTGTGTAGGCCTCGGGATATTCAATTATAAATTGCAGTTGTTTAGAAGATCTTTCATCCTACTATACTTAAGATGCATTCTTAAAGATGAAATACAATATATCTTTATTGAAATTCATGAGGGGGCGTATATGGATTCCATCAGGTAGAATCATCCGTAGTAGAAAAGATCTTAAGATAAGACAATTTTTAGACTACAATTCGAATGGATACTCAAGAGTTAGCAAGAAAGAGCAATAAGTGTCGAAGGTACTCAAACTTACATCATTTAGCTATCATTAATTATATCTTGATATCAAGTGTCATCCCTTTTGCTCAATAGAGAATGGATATCATCAAACCGTTTTCTCTTGTAGTTGAAGGCTTCTTAAAAAAGAAGTTCATAAGTAGGCCCACTATTAATAACATTTCATGAATTTTATGAAGACTTAAAAATTAAGCATCACTTCATGTTTATTATATACTCATAGGCTAATACGTTGATCAAAGTCATAAATAGGACAACATTGTAAAGCTTAGAAACCAAAGTCAAGGATGCTAAACATGTTTGGCATAAAGAGATTTACAACATATTATGGGCATATTGAGCAACATAAAAACACTTATTAAAGAAAAACCTTCAATCTTACCTTCATCTTACCTTGATCCCTATAGAGCAAAAATTATTGATTCTAAGAGTACATGCATCTAACTCTTAGGGAAATAACAAACCACTTTGTTTAAAACTTGACCTAATTAAAGAGCGTAGAGATGTCACAAGCATTAAAAATGAAATATATTGATAAAGGGTCGAGCAAATGACATTGTAAGACAAGATATCAAAATCTCCAAAAGAGTGAATTGGTTTGTAAATATTAGAATTCTTAAAAACAAGGAATATTTAGGCCTAGAAGTTACCAAGTTTGAGAGGCTACCTAGTCAAGTGTCCCTCATGTTTGGAATAAAACCATATAAGAAAATATTGCTATTAGATAGAAGTTAAAAAAAACTCATATATAAAACATTATTTTTAATAAAATATCTATTATTTTAGTAAAATGGAATCAAGTATCAAAATAAGAACAACGCTAAAGGTGTTGGACCCCGAATCTTTTTGCAAGCTAAGACTATTAAATGAGAACTTCTGATGATTATTCATGAGTAAGGAAATTAAGAACTCTTGAAATTGTCATGAAATGACAATTATGGTTTAGATACA
>JAOTBA010000006.1:28461515-28472288 GCA_025629845.1 Erythroxylum squamatum | reverse complement strand
TTATGATGTTATGTTGGATGTAGGAAGCTTTGGAGAGGGTTTGGAGGGGTTTGGGAAACCCCCATGTCCGTTTAACGAACTTTAGGTCCATTTAACGAACCTTTACGGGTAAACAAGGACCCTTTGCAACACCTGTGTCCGTTTAACGGGCTTGATGTCTATTTAACGGACCTTCTCGGGTGAAAAAGTGCAGTTTGGCCGATCTATGTCCGTTAAACTGACATCCACTGGACAGATTTAGGAAATTGTGATTTTTGACCCTTTTAGAGACAGAATCTAACTTTGTGGTCTTCATGGAAGTTTTAGATCGCGAAGTCTTCTTTCTAATGGTCCAAAATGAAACCAATAAAACATTTGTGATGAAAGTTATGACAATCGCGCCAAGACATGTCACTGCACAATTGAGGACTTAAACATATTGGAATCTTTTGGTCATAACTCCCTCATATGACCTACAAATGAGGTGATTCTTGAAGCAATAGATTCATAAGACATGTATCTATCTCTCCATGAAAATTGGTGTCTTTTGGAGTAGATTTGAAAAAGTTTGATGGAAAGAAAATAAGAGATCAGTTGGGAGATCATGATTAGGGTATGAACACATTTTGGCTTTTTAAGCATATCTTGATCTATAGAGCTCCGATTAAGATGGATTCTTGCTTCAAAGCAAACTAGAGACTTGGAGCTACAATTTGTTTGAAGAAGTTGAATTGAAATTCTAGTTTGAAGATTTCCAAATTCTGTTCACAAGCAGGAGAGATGAGTTTGAGCATGGTGACTGATTTGTATGGGCACATCATTGAATAATTTGTTAGTAAATTTTTGGGATGTACGAGAATGAAGATAAACCGATGATGATTAAAGAGATTACAAGGAACCACGCTCAAGTATTATGGTATTCGCAAGAGTTGGATTCCGGAATCAAGCGGGATCCAATAGATGTATGAGTTCGCAAGAGTTGGGTTTCGAAAACCGGGCCCAACAGAGGTGGTATTAGAGCAAGAGTTGGGTTCCGGAAACAAGCGGGATCCAACATAGGTGGTATCAGAGCAAGAGGGTTGGGTTCCAAAATCGGTGCCCAACATAGATGGTGATATAATTGAGGTATATCATTCAATGTTGCTCATTCTTATTATTATCAGCCTATGGTGGATGCTATTGCCTCTTATGATCTAAGATACAAAACTCCTTCAATTGATGACTACAGAGGTAAACTTCTAAGTAGCTCTGTTTATCAAATAAGTAGTTATTTGGGTGAAAGAAGATTTACTTGGACTACTTCTGGGTATTCAACCATATGTAATGGTTGGACAAATAAAAGACAAAAGCTAATTATCAATTTTTTGGTTTATTCTACAAAGTGGACAATATTTTTAAAGTCTATTGTTACATCTAACCTTGTTAGAAATGTTAATTCTCCGTTTCAGATATTTGATAAAATTGTGAATGAAGTTGCACCAGAAAATATTGTTCAGTTCATTAATGACAATAATTCTGCTTACAAAGTTGTTGGAAGAAGATTGTAAAGTAGGTATAATTCTTTTTATTAGAATTCCTTGTTTTGTACGTTGTATTGATCTAATGTTGAAAAATATAGGAGAGGTTAGATATTTTCCTATCATTGATGAGACTGGGAAGAAAGTAAAAAAAAAGTAACCAAGTTCATTTATAATCCTACATGGGTCCTAAATTTAATGAGCAAGGCTTTTAATAATGGTAGGAATTTGTTGTGTCCTACTATTACAATATTTGTAACTAATTTCTTATCAATTCAATGTTTTGTTCTGATGAAGAAGGAGTTGAGGAAAATAATTACAAGTGATAAATATGTTGCATCTCAACATGCTAGGATTAATGTTGGATTGGAGGTTTTTAGAATTATACTTGAAGATTATAAATTTTGATTTCAATATCAATTTTTCATCCAAGTTTGTGAGTCGTTAGTGAGAGTACTTAGTTTGGCTGATAGTGATGATAAGGCAATAATGAGTTACTTTTATGATACGAAAGAGACAGCGAAGGAAGCAATTAAGGAGTATATCTTCTTTGTACACACCTTATCTTGCAGTCATCAATGAGAGATGAGAGATACAACTTTATTCTTCGTTGTTTGTAGCTATCGATATTGTCTATGTAGACCAAGTTTTACAAAGAAAGTTGAAGTTAATAAGAGAATGCTATTAACTATTACAAAAAATTGTTACCTATAAGATAATACAAGATCTCTTAAGCTCACAAATAGAGATTTATAAGGATGCTTCTAGTGATTTTGCGATGTCGATTGATATTTTTTAAAGAAACAAACTTAATCCAAATATATATATTTTACTTTTGTTACTTATTAGAAATTAATCATCACTTTATTTTGTTTATAATGTTATTTTTGTTGTCTTACAGTTGTTTCACAGTACCAATTCGAAAGTGGTGTTCTAAAATTGTAAAGGTTTGTACTCCAAATTATGAGTCAATATGTGAGTGCAGGAGGGTAGGAAAGGCATTGAAGCACATCTGAATTTATTCATTCCAAGAAAAGAAATAGATTGAAACACAAAAGATTGAACGGCTTGGTCTTTGTTCGATACATTTTAAAGCTTCGAGAAATGTATGTTATTATCATTTATCATTGTTAAGTTGAATATAATTTCTTATGTTTTCTTAATAACTTAATTTCATTTGTTTACTGGGAGTCTTAATATAAAAAAATAGTTTTGTAGATCTAATTTGCCTTAATCATATCGATCTTTTAGTGAATTGAGTTTTTGAGGAATCGACTTTAGTAGATGATAATGTTTATGGGTCACGTGTATAAATATATGTACGTAGATTTCTATCTCGATTATAGACCTAATAAAATGTGATCTAACTTTAGTAAATTAATTGGGCCTATAGAAATGTTAATTAATTATCAGTATGGACCTGAAGTGTAGAAGCCTATTATGAGTCGTTATGGTTAATGAACCCATAATGGACCGTAAGTCAAACCTGACTATAAAAAAGGGTTGTGGTCCTCAAGTCAAAGACATTCTTGACATTCCTTCTAAACAAAGTTCGTCAGTTTTCTCTGTTCCATAAGGAGAATTCATTTGGTTTCTAGATCTTGGCTTGGAATAACACAAATCCATCAATTTTTGTTGTTTATGCTTCCGCTGTGCAAATGGATCAAGGTTAGTGTTCTTGTTTATACATATATCATTGTTTATTCGATCTGCATGTGATTCTGGTTGATTGAGTGTTTAGAAATTTTATTATAATAATCATAAGGCTAAATTTCTAACAAGTGGTATCAGAGCACTTCACGTAGATTGTTTCAACATGATATTCAATTTCATTTTTCACTCCGTTCCATATGTTATGGTAGTAAAACTGAATTACAGATTTATCATTTGAGATTTCATTTGTTTTGGATTGTTGTTTATTTTTTTCTTAATTATAATCGGCTGAGATAGAAATTTTTGGGTAGAAATGTTTTGATTTCTTGATTATCTTAGTCTGCGATGAATTAGAAAACAAGTAAACGTTACAAAAAATTGATTCATTCAATTTATAAACGAATTTTTTGCCTAAAAAATGATGAAATATCACTGATAATCATTAAAAATCTGGTATAACATGCTGACAATGCGTTAGTCCAAAGAAAGGCACGTTGTTAGGCCGTTTTAGTTCCAATATTTTTAATACGACCAAGAGTACCACATATAAATTATTATTTTTGTCCAAAGATTGAATAATAATGTTGTGCTAGGTATCTTGTAATCGCCCCCTTTATAAATTTTTCTATTTTGACTTCTTAACTTCTTAACTAATCGTGAGCATTTTATTTTGTTTTATTTCTTAAAGTGCCATCAATTTCTGCCAACATGAACAATATTCCCGTGCTTAATGGCATAAACTTCAAGAAATGGAATGAGCACATAATGATTGTGCTTGGCTGCATGGATCTAGCCTTTGTATTTAGATTTGAACGTCCCACAGCTGTTACCAGCACCAGTACTGTTGAACAGAAAGCTGCATATGAGAAGTGGGAATGTTCAAACCGCATGAGTCTGATGCTCATGAAGCATTCCATTCCGGACTCCATCGGAGGTGGAATCCCTGATGAGGCTGATGCTAAAAGTTTCCTTAAGCAAATTTCTAACCGATTCGTTGCAAACAAAATGGTCGAAATAAGCATTGTGCTGACCAAGCTTGTTTCAATGCGTTATAAGGGAAAAGGAAACATCAGGGAGTACATAATGGAAATGTCTAATCTTGTCACAAAGCTGAGGGCACTTAAGTTAGAGTTGTCTGATGACATACTTATGCACTTGGTTTTGATTTCCCTTCCTGCACAATTCAGTCAGTTCAAAGTCTCTTATAATACTCAAAAGGAGAAGTGGACCCTAAATGAGCTTATAGCTTAATGTGTGCAAGAAGAGGAGAGGCTGAAACAAGAGAAGACTGAAAGCGCTCATTTAGCAACAACTTCTCAGGGAAATTCCAATAAGAGGAAAAGGAAGAAAGGTAAAGAAACTGCAAACTCTGGAATAGTGCAAACACAAAAGAAACAGAATACGACTATTCTTTGTTTCTTTTGTAAGAAACCGAGTCACGTAAAGAAAGAATGTACCAAGTACGCCAACTGGTGTGTTAAGAAAGGTATATTTTTCAACTTTGTTTATTCTGAAGTTAATTTGGCTTTAGTACCAATTGACACTTGGTGGATGGATACCGGTGCTACCACTCACATAAGTGTCACTATACAGGATCGCCTCAGGAGCCGAAAGTCAACTGATGGTGAAAAATACATCTATGTGGGAAATAGCAACACAGTTGCTATTAAAGCTATTGGTTATTTTAGAATTCAGTTAGAGTCTGGTGTTTATTTGGATTTAGATGAAACTTTTATTATGCCGTCGTTTAGACAGAACTTAGTTTCTGTTTCTAATTTGGACAACTCTGGTTACTTTTATCTATTTGGAAATGGTAAATGTGTTGTCTCTCTAAATTCTCAAGTTGTAGCCACTAGCACTCGTGTTGACAAACTATACAAATTGGATTCTAAGACAATTAATCATTATGAAAACCTGCACTCAAGTAACATTGGTATTAAAAGAAACATAAATAATGAGAATTCATCCATGTTGTGGCATAAGCGATTAGGTCACATCTCTAAACAAAGAATACAAAGACTTGTGTCTGAAAGAATTCTCAATTCCCTCGATTTATCAAATCTTGAGGTCTGCATAGAATGTGTAAAGGGAAAACAAACAAACAAAAGGAAAACAGATGCAAATAGGAGTAATGAACTACTGGAACTGATTCATACAAATATATGTGGTCCGTTCCCTACGGCTTTATGGAACGAACAACAATACTTTATTAGTTTCATAGAAGATTACTCTCGCTATGGTTATTTTTACTTAATTCATGAGAAGTCACAGTCCTCAGATGTGTTCAAGAATTTCAAAGCTGAAGTTGAAAATCAACTAAGCAAGAAAATAAAGGCTGTTAGGTCTGACCGTGGTGGTGAATACTATGGAAGATATGATGGATCAGGTGAACAACGTCAAGGACCCTTCGCTAAATATTTGACTGAGTGTGGTATAGTTGCTTGGTACACCATGTCTGGGACTCCTAGTCAAAACGTTGTAGCTGAAAGACGAAACCGAACTCTTAATGACATGGTGAGAAGTATGATTAGTCATTCTTCTTTACCAGAATCACTTTGGGGCGAAGCACTTAAAACTGCAGTTTACATCCTAAACCGAGTTCCTAGCAAAGCAGTAACTAAAACCCCATACGAGCTGTGGACAGGTAAGAAGCCTAGTATTAGGCACTTGCATGTCTGGGGTTGTCCAGCTGAAGCTAGGCCTTATAGGCCGAATGAAAAGAAATTGGACTCAAGAACTATTAGTTGCTACTTTGTAGGTTACCCGGAAAAATCGAGGGGTTTCAAGTTCTATAATCCCTCAACTAGATCCTTTTTCGAAACAAGGAATGCCAAATTTATTGAGGATGTTGATTACAGTGGGAGTAATCAAAATAAAGATATTGTGTTTGCCGAGGAGTGTGTTAACATTCCCACTAACCTTAAGCTTATTTTCCTGAAGGTTCAAAAGCCAGCCTTCACAAGAGTGGTGTGCTCACAACTTGACTTCTTCATAGAAATTGTAGCTATAAGTCTCTAGTTTATTTAGAAACAAAAATCATCTCAATCGGAGCTCTAAAGCTCAAGATATGCTTAAAAAGCTAAAGAACCCAATGCATGAAATTGATCCTAGAATACCTAAACCCATCCATTTCCTAAGCTCTTTGAACCAAAAACTCTCCAAAAATTCAAAACATCAAAAATCACTTACCTTGAAACTTCACCCAATAAGGGAATTTCTTGGCTCTAATGGAAGCTTGAACCTTCCTCCTTCTTTTTCCTTCTTGAAATAACTTCAAAAATCCTCTTAAACACCAAGAAAATGGAGAACCCTAGCTTGCTCTTCTTTTTCTCCTTTCCTTTCTCTTCCTACGACACTCTCTCTCCCTTTTGTCTCAATTTTCGTTTCTTTGCTTCCTTCAAATGAAAGACAAACCTTTTCTCTTCTCTTTTATACCTTTATTGATGCTAAAATGTCCAACTTACCCTTACTTATTAGCCTAGGTTCTTACATCCTTAAGTGACATGCCCAAAATGCCCTTAATGCAACTTATCACTTCTAACACTTCAATTTAATCACTCATGTCACACAACCTAATTAACACTAACATGCTAATTAAGTCCAAACACAAATTAATCTATCAAGACCCCAATTTCATCTAATCATGCTTAATCAAATAAAAAAATTCAGGGGCTAACAAGAATTGAAAAAAAATGGAAGTTTTAGTATTTAATTGTTAAGTTTTAAAACTCAGGTTATAACTGCAAAATTGAACAAAGTTTGGGATTTTTTGTAATTAATCCTTAAATTTATGATACTTATGAATATAAATTTGGGTTGGATTTTTCAGTAATTTAAAACAACCTTTAAAAATTTTAAATTAAAATTCAAACTCAAGTTTAATCTATCAGGTAATTTTTAAAACTCAAAATCCTTAATTTTTGGGGTTAACTAGTGGAAACAAAAATGTTGAATCAATTTGTACAAATCTCTTAATATGGTAAGTCTCTCTTGTATTTACTAATCCAAAGGTCACAACTTTGACAAAGAAAGGTTGTGTCTCACTTAATAACTTAAAGAATGATTGACTAAAGAAAAAACACATTAAGACTTAAAAGTTTCAATTATATTAAACTTGTTAATCGACTATAAATTACTAACTTGCCAAATAGCTCACCTGAACTGCATAGTTTGCAGATTATTTTTTTCAAAAATGAATAATCGGTAGTAACTATAGAGAAACTAATGCAACATTACAATGAGTTCAAGGTTGTATAACCCTCAATTAAGGACAATCAAAAAATTAAAACAAAGTTATCACAAAAATAAATCAAGATCTAACTTATAAGTTCCATCTCTGCTTCATGTCTGGTGAAAGAGTGTGTTGAACATTCTTAGCAACAATAGCCTTTTGAATCCAATTAATAATCTTGTCTGTAAGTTTGTATTTCTCAACTTCCTTGCGTGTAAAGATTCTGTTATTCCTCTCCTTCCAAATCATATAAATGGTGGAAATGAAAGCCACTTTGAAAATATGCCCATTAATGTCATTCTGCTTCAAATGGCTAGTCACTCAATTCAATGTTTGCTCCCAATCATACATATAAGTGTCATTAGCTAATAGGTGTAAAATCCTGCTCGAAACTACTTTAGAAAACCTGCATTGAAAAAATAGGTGATCGCGAGCATAATTTGCAGATTATTGCATGCACAAAAAAATTAACTAAAGAATAACTAGTGACCGCAGGATCAATTTTATTTTTATAGGATAAAACTTAAAAGATATGATTTCTCCCTATAGTTTAAGAAACTTTAAAAGAACTCTAATCTTTAAAATTATTGGAAAAATATTAAAAGTTTTTAATTTTCTAAAAAAATTCTCGTAAACTTCGGAAAAGAATAATGACAAAATATACACGATATGAATATCAAACATAAACAAATCAAATTTTGTTTACATGATATTTTAGCCTAACTATTAAATTCGAATCAAACTAACTATATTTGCATTAAATTTATTAATAATTTATTATAATTATCTTGAATTATTAACTCAACTCGAGTTTAATTTTGAGTTGGGTTTAAGAGTTAAGATAAGTTATTATATTAATGACACTTGATTAGTACACATATAATATTCATACTGCATGTATTTCATTATTATTTTTCAACCGAAGTATAAGCGAAGGGGTTTTCAAGAAATTAAAAATTATAAAGAAATTTTTAGAAAGTTTTAAAGATTATAAATTTTTAAACCATATAAAAGGTTTATGTCTTATATATATATAAGGGCAATTTAAACTCTAAAATTTATGCTAAATTTTGATTTAAATTCAAACGTTTGAGAACACTCAAAAGAACTTTAATATTTTCAAAACATTTAATTTAAACTCTAAATTAATGAATGCCAAACTAATCATTTAAATTCTATCAATTTTGGTGACATTACTTTTTTATTTTTCTTATGTTCAATTGGAAAGAGGAAACCCACAATTCATGTAAAGCCCACAAAAGAAATAAAAGTAGCCCAACATTAACCAATCAACCCAGCAATCCAGGTCACAAAACTATTAAACATAAGGATATAAATAGAACATATCAACTGAAAATTCTAACACCAACAAAAATCAGCTTGCCCTCTTCACTTTTCTCTCCATTTTATCAATTAGTATGTAAATGTACCGTCTTTCTCCTACATGTAAAACGTTTCTCATTTGTCGTTCATTTTGGTTGTTTTACAGCAAATTGTGAGGAAATTGTTAAGGTTAATAACCTCGAAATTCCTTATCTCATAGGTAAAATTCCAACAACCATTATATGTCTTTTAGTGTGATTTTTAGTCATCCTACACTAGTTTATAGTTGGATTATATGTTATGATTGTGTGGAACAATAAATTGAAGTAATGAAAAGAGGAAAAAATGGAGAAAAGGTTGTTGAAAAATGAGAAAAGAAGAGGAGGCAAGAGAAGAGGAGAGGGTGAAGAAGATGGTTTTTCCTTTGATTTGATCCATCCATGTGTGAGCTAGATAGTGAAATATGTCTAACACTAAGATATGATGACTCGGCCATTAAGGATGAGGCCTATATTCAAAAAAGGCAAAAAAAATGTGATGCCAAAGAAGGCTGTTACCTAGAGAAATTCATCGTTGTCAACCTTCCCAATAACTTCATCCTTGATATGATGATAATGATCCAGATTCTAGACCATGGATTGGGCTTAAAAACCTATGATCTAGACCCAAGACTCTTCAGAAGCTACTTAAAGTTTTTGGAAAGGAACATTTGTTCCTTAAAGATCTAATCCCTAACAGGCCTCACCCAATTATTCCTCTTATTTATGATACTACTCTAGCACCAATCCCATGTATGATGATAAGACCATATAAGGATGAATTTCCTCCTATAGAGAGATGCACAGATGATACTAACAGAGGTATCTCCAACACTTATGTTCGTGCTAAAGGAATTACTTCTCAAGGCACTCTTGTTTGATATTATACCGATCTAGTACTCAAATAGCCGACTGATAATGTTGTAGCCCAAAACAAAGTTCTTCTCTGAATTGATACCAAGCTTGATGGGCTTAAATAATAGAGTCAGACCACTTAAAAACCAGTAGAAATAGTCTCTTCTCATATCCAAAAACCATATACATCTTTGAAAGATAAGATGGTTCAAGTCGATGTTGATCTCATATGCTATATTGAAACACATTATTTTGGACCTGATTTCACAAACAAAGAACAAGAACTTCGAAGAGTCAAAGAAGTACTTCATATAATAGAGGCAGACATGTAGAAAGAACATTCTAAGACTGTTTATGGAGCTTATCCTACAACTTTTCCATTTATGTAACCCATTTATTCATCCCAGACTGATTGTGAAAAAGTTTTTAAAAGAATCTATCCTTTAATTAGGCATCATATTCATTCTACCACCAAACCTAACACCAAGCCTTAGAAGCCCAAAACTAAAAAGACTTATGATCCATCAATTTCATATACCAAACATATTAATCCATGGACAAACTCTCGCAGATTAACTCCACCTTCTTTACCACCAAAATCCTAACCTTCTCTATCAACTGGAAATGATAAAGCTCCTCAATCAGAGTTCATTGCAACTCTTGCACTAGTACCTATTTCAGAAGAATCTGGAGAACAAACCTCTGAAGAGTCTGAAATCTCATAACGATCCTCAAAAGAATCAAAGCAATTTGTAGATTTATCTGAATTGTTTAGATCATGATGACTATACCTTAAACATTTCACCAATTTCTAGATATTGATCTTTTATTGACCAATTTTTCAATAAAGGATTCAATATTATGGTAGGTGAATTGTCATGTCCACTTGGCTTTGAACCTAAGAAAACTTTTGAACTTAGAGAAAGTTCCACAACCTAACAGCCTGAAGTAGAGCCCAAACATCCTGATTATTTCCAAGATGCCTAAGATCCCTAATGTAACATCCCATTACTAGTGGGAAGGTTAGATTGGTCAATGTGAGTAACTAATGAGAGTTAGAGATGCATTTCCATGTTCATGCATGATATGCCATACACTTATACATGAATAGTGAATTTATTTGCACATGAAAATAATTGTACATGCATTCATGAATAATTCCGGGTATAATTGGATT
>JAOTBA010000006.1:28442532-28461415 GCA_025629845.1 Erythroxylum squamatum | reverse complement strand
AGCTAGAAGTGATATATTTTCCCCTTTCATGTAGTACTTTTGTACTAGGTTTTGTTAATGTACATGTATTTAAGGTTCAAAGATACAATGTAGACTTTTGGTTTTGAGAATCGAAATGAGGAAAAGTTGGTTTAAAAAAAATATATTGTGATTAGTTATGATGCTTTGCAAGTGAATAATGTTATGATGCCATATGAAGTGAATGTAGTGATCGAACGTAGCGTACCCTTATCCTCGAGTATGTGCCGGAATGACCTCCGGGCGTCCCGGTGCGTATCCCTAGGGTAAGGGGCGCTACACCTAGCCTCCAATCTGGACTGACACAGAAATACCCCATTTTATTAAATAACTGGAAAAAATGGAAGATGACATGTCTGACTCTGATGATGACAGTAGTGGACCTTAACCTTTTTCAACACCTCCCTATTAATAGATTCCCTCTTATTTTCTAGGAATATTATTAAGAACTAGTGTTTCCAATAATTTTTACTTATATTATTCAAGAATCAAGCTTTCAGGAGAGGGAAAACTTAGAAAGAAGCCATAAGATAGCAAACACACATAATTTTATTGAATTCTCGATGATCTACAATGGAAGACAAACCTTGCTTTTATAGACTAAACAAAGGGATACAAGAAAAACAACTTTTAGACAACTTTAACCTACATGGAAACCAAAGCACTGATACGGAAAATGCAAAAATATAACACACGAAATCATTGATTTCGTAAATCTAGAAAATATATAAAAAAACTTAAACACGAGAAACTTTAGATTAAAAGATATAATATTGGCATAATAATCTAAAATTTATATCAATTAATGATTTTAATAATACAATATATCTATAGCTACTAGATATGACTAAAAATATATCAATTATCAATAGATAAAAAAAGGAGACTTAAAGTTAAAAGAAATGTTTCTCAAAACATGAAACAATGACTATTTTAGAACGTACAAACTTTAGTTTCTCTATATGAGTATGTATGACAAGCCACCACGATTAGTATCCATATGTTTCATTTCGACAAATATTGTATGCTTTTATCTTCATGTCAGTGCTACTTAAAATTAAGACACTTCATTTACCTCCATGAAGGATATAACCTAGGAGTTGGAAAACCCATATACAAAAATATATTTATTAAGCACAATATGAAAATAAATTGTATGGGATAACAAAAGCAAAAGAGAGAGAGAAATTGTATGCAAAGTACATCAAATTAATAAGTTGAGTTTGCAAACTAGTACAAGCCTTGAAATAATGATAAAACTAGAAAATAGGACCATCTGTCAATAACACAAATCACGATGAGTTATTTCAATGGAAATTTTGTTTTAAGCTCAACTCCTAAAGAAAGTTAAGAATACCATACCAATATTGGTACTGAATTTGGTACTAGTACGATACTGTACAGATACCAGTCAATACTAGATATTATTTCTGGTAATTTTTAAATTTATGAGATAGTCCCTTAATTTTTTTAAAATTGCAAAATAATCCATTAGTATGGTGTACTGTATACTTTATAACTTTACATCAACTTTTTCTCCAAAAATCATAATAATAAAATTGAAAATAACAAGAATTTATTTATCTTATTAACGTTAATTTTCACACATAAATAGTAACCAAAATTAATATTAAAAAATTATTTAATCATTATACAAATATAAAATTAAGAACAATCCAAAGTATTTATAATATTACAATTTCATCATATAATAAATAATAATTACATAAAAATATCAAATAAAAAGAGTAATAAATATTTGTTACTCTCTAACAATTATAATTTACAACAACAGTTTGTACCAAAGAACCAACTAGAAGTGAAACTTGAAACAAAAATATTTACAATTAAATTACATATATAGAATTTAACATATACATTAAATATACGCAAAATTAAAAGAAGAGGGAAAAAAACCTAGAACTTCATTCAATCGAATACTAGATACTTGTTATAACTGCATTGACCTCAATTCTCATTTGGTACAAAATCCTCATCATTAAGGGGAGATTTATTATCACCATCATTCAAATTCATTGTACCAAATGACATGTCAATGCTTTCCCATCCAAGATTATCTTCCAAGTCACTCTCATCTATCAAACTCAGTTCCTCATAAACCTAATATGCCAAAAGACCGATATTATCAATGCAAACTGGATCTACTAAGCTACTTATTCTATTAAGAATCGTAGTAAACAATAAAATTAAAATTTTAAAAATTTACAATACATTATATCTAACTTAATAATGATAATAACATACCTTTCTCATAGCTTTAAATTGAATTGAATAAAGACCAAGTCATTCAATATTTTGTGCTCCAATCTATTCTTTTTCTTGAAATGGATGAATTCAAATGTGTTCCAATTCCTTTCACAGCAAGTTTGCAATTCGATTTCTAAGTTAATGTGTGAGTCTTTGCACTTCTAAAACACTACTTTTGAATTCGTCCTACTAATAAACTGTAAGTCGTAAGACAACAAAAATAGCGTTATAAACAAAATAAAGTGATCATTATTTTTCAACAAATAAAAAAAGTGAAAAAATATATACCTAGATTAAGTTTTACTCTTTGAAGAATAGCAATTGACATCCCAAAATTCCCAGAAGTCTACTTATAAATCTCCATTTTGGAGCTTAAGAGATCTTGCATCATCTCGTGGCAACAGTTGTTGTAATAGTTAATAGCATTCTCCTATTAACTTCAACTTTCTTTGAAAGACTTAGTTTGAAATAGACACTAAGATTCAAAAATGCCCCAGCTGTAAACAACAAAGAGTAAAGTTGTCTTTCTATCTCTCATTAATGACTGCAAAATAAAAAGTGTACAAAGAAGGTGTATTTTTCATATTGGCCTTAATTGTTGCCTTCTCCCTCTCCATTTCATCATAAAAATAACTCATTGTTATCATTTTATCACTATCAGCTAAATAAAATACCCTCGCCAAAAGCTCACAAACTCGAATGAAAAATTGGCATTGAGACCAAAATTTAATATCTTCAATTATAATTCTGGAAACCTCCAATCTAACATTAAACCTAGCATGATGAAATGCAACCCACTTATCACTTTTAAACATCTGTCTCAACTTTTTATTCATCAAAATAAAACACTAAAGTGATAAGAAATTTGTTGCGAATCTTTTAAGAGTATAACGATACAAATTCCTACCATTGGTAAAATCCTTTCTCATTAAATTCAAGACTCGTGCACGATTGTAGATGAACTTCGTCACCTTTTTTGTTTTCTACACAGTCTCATCAATAATAGGAAAATACTTAGCATCCCCTATATTTTCCATCATTAAGTCAGTGCAATGTGAAACACAAGGAGTCCGAAAAAAGAATTATACTTACTTTGTAATCTTCTTTCAGTCGCTTTACAAATGGAATCATTGTCAATAATGAACTGAAGAACATTTCTGGCTCTACTTCATTCACAACTTCATCGAATATTTCAAATAAAGTATCAACATTCCTAACAAGGCCAGTTGCATCAATAGACTTCAAAAACATTGAGCCCTTTACAAAATAAACCAAAAAATTAATAATAGGCTCATGTCTCCTATTTGTCCAATCATCACACATGATTGAACACCTATAAGTAACCCAAGTCATTCTTCTTTCATCCAAACAAATTTTAATTTCATAAATAGAGCTACTTAAAATTTTACCTCTGTAGCCATAATTGAAGGAGCTTTGTATCCCTGACTATAAAAGGCTATAGCATCTACCATAGGTTGATAATCATATACCTGGGAAGTATTTAATTTTATACCTGAATCATACCACCATCTAGCCATTGCCATATCCATATTATGAGCTGCTTCTCTTAATTATAGGGCACTATGAATTGAAGGCTGAGCTTCAAGAGTTGTTCGTTGTGTAAAAAACTTAGACACATTCCTTCTTATTTTCCTAACATCAGGTCCAAATGCAACATTTACTTCTTGTTAGGTAGGACTACTACTACCTTTAACATTTCCACTATCATTGATTGTGTTGTGGACGCTCCTAAAATAATTTTGATTCTCCAAAATTCTTGTAGTAATCGTGGAACCAGGTCGAATCTCTAGAGAATTAAACACTAGTTTCTTGATTTCAAGTAATAAAATAAATTGGGGGGTGGATTAATTAAAATTAATAAGAGATCAAATTAAATCAACAGAATATAAAAGTGAGAAAGTCAAAATTACCAAACTCCGATCTAAGGGAAAGATCTCATCTAATTGTAACATCAATCATTGGCCTAAAAGGAATATTTTCACAATTCAAGCAGTTAATCTGAAACATATTAGGATAGTCGTAATAAGTCTCAAAATTTTCTAAACTAATTAGTTCAAACCCAGCATCCAAATCAAAACTTATCATCCATGGACTAGATGTGATAGCATTCCATATCAAATAAATGATAGCAATAAGTTTAGTGAAAAAGACTAACCCTAAATTAAATAATCGGGATAACTGCAATTATTCAACTTAGTTTTCTTGTTTATCATAAATTAAATATAAAAATTCATAACTAACCTATTTGCTAGTTTTTCCAATCTTTAATGACAATTACAGGTCCTTGAATTTATAGATAGCGATAAAATAATCAATATTAAATTAAATTATCAGATTAACCAATATTAATTATTCATGAAATATGAGAACTCAAAATAAGAAATATTTGAATTAAAGCATGAATAAAAGTTAAGAACATAAAACTTCACAAAGTTACAACTAGAATATCGAATCCCCTTGAATCAGAACGATTGAGTTTAGCCACACGTGAGTTTTGCTCCGATAATAAAAATAGAAGAAAGATAAGAAATTGCGAAAAACGTAAGAAGAGAGAACCTCTTTTTGTTGTGAGGAATGCCCCTTTTATAAGATTTTCTGATGTAATCCCAATCTAATTCTAACTTTCAAAGATTTCTATCTAAATTCAAATTCAAATTCCTACATGATAAGGATATATGGAAGTTTCTCAATTAAACTCTAACTCTTCAAGTGATCAGCCTTGTCCATTGCAGCAACCTCTTTACCTCATCCAAAATCTGTGATTATCATCAATAAAGTTCCAATTTGATGCAATCTCCACTTTTCATCTCCTAAAACAAAACAAAAAATAATTTTAATATTTAACCACCAAAATAAATTCAAAACAAAAAAGATAATATCAAATAATATGTCAAAATAAGATCTTATCCAATTCCCTCACACTAGATTCATGCTTGTCCTCAAGCATACATCAATTCAATACATTAATCATCTTCACGTCACATCAATTCAATACATTAATCATCTTCACAACAGCCTCTCATCTCCTTTCATGTTATCCAGAAATATCCAAAAGTTAATTCACATTTAAGGGTTAAGATAAAATAACAATCGAAAGAATAAGCACTCATAGGACACATTGTTAAAACATAACATCTCATCAATTCCATCAAAATCAAATGAACAAGACTTGACACCCTCACAAGGATTTCACTCTATACACTCAAAGTATTTAGGGTTCATTAAGCTCTCAAATCAAAACATAGCAAGTTATTTTTATAAGCTTGCTCAAGAATCATATCTCCACCACTAAACAAAATGAACCTAATCTATAAATCAAAGGGACTTGATAAGGGTTGTAACGTGGCTTAGGTAAGGTATGACCAAAAAAATGCTTTTTGCCTAAATAAATTGAAGGAAATCATGCAAACTTATCTACACAAGTAAATCAAAATTCACTTGATTCAAATGGCATCTCTTTCAATCACTTTTTCTTTTCATTTTGTTTTTTCTTTCTTTAACAACAATATCAAGAGGGGATTTTTTTTTCTTTTTTTACAACTCCATTCTATAAAAAATCAAAACAATGAAACTTGAATCATCTAATTTACTTTTCACACAAATAGGATCCTATGCAAATAAGCTGATACGATTCTTTCAATTTAAGGGTTCAAAATTATTAGGGATATCAACAATAAAAAGGGTAAATTTGGCTTGTAACAAGGTTATTATGCAAGAAAAGAAACGATAAGGCTCAAATTGGCTTACTAAGGATAAAAAGTAAGGCAGGCTTGTTTAAGTCAGAAATGGTTATCCTAAATGCCCTCATCATCTTTATACACAAATTCATCAAAAGTGTGATCTCAACATGTATTCAAAAGTAAGTTCTAACATAAATAAGTTATGTTTGATAACACACAACAAAAAGATATATATGAGCACATATGTGATGAACGCTTTAGGCTCAAAGCTCGCATAGGTGTCAAAAAATGCATCAAGTCTTGCACACTTTCATACAACAAAATCAATGAGATACTTGAAATAGTTTAATGAAAACACTAATCATGCTTGTCTCTATCATGCATTAGATCTTAAATCGAAAATGTATCCAATTTTAAGGATTATTTATAAACAACAATAAGAAAATTATGAAGCTATCATGAGGAAAAATTAATATATGAATCTATATATCATGAGTCCAAGCACAAATCACAACGTTCATCATAATATAAACATTCGCTCCCCTGCACCTAAATCATACATTGTCGCTGATGTATGCATAAGATACTCACAGGTCCACAAAATAATCAAAGAAAATAAAGAATAGAGGACTCCCCTGAGGTGTGAGCAATAAAAAGGAGATGTGCTATAAAGATGCGACTATTGTTGGATTACTTATTTGGCACTATGTTGGAGCTGCGTGAATCTCACTTGTGGAATTAAAACAAATGAATCTGGGTTCGTTTGTTGCTTGGAGGGGAGAGTTGTTGTTAGTGCTTGCTTCTATATTGGTGGAGTTGGTTCTATCGCTGGTGTGGAAACACTCTAAGTGTGTTAGAGTTGCTAGTGACACATTGGAGATGTGTTAGGCGTCTACTTGTGATGTTGCTGCCACTTTCTACTTGTGTGGAGGTGTACAATAACTTCTTTGTTTTTGTAGCCTTTGTGTGGAGCAGTTGTTGTTTTCTTTGACGTGGGTGACGGTTGAGTGAGTAATATGTTAAAGGAGGGTTGTTGGTCTGTGTTTGACTGGTGGAGGGTTGATGAGTGTTTTGTTTGTGTCTGTCAAAGAGAAACACGCAGACATTAGGCTAGGGATTTTTTTTGTTTTTTAATATTAAATTAAATAAAAATAAAAAAAAATCGTTAAAATAAAAAAAGTAAATAAAGAAATTAAATAATAATCGCCTTTTGAGATTTAGTAGTTTAGAATTCCATAGCACTAAATTATATAAGGTGAGATCTCATCTTATGAGATTTAGTAGTCTAGAATTTTAAGGTCTTCACTCCAAAACATTAAATTACATGAGACGAGATCTCGCCTTATGAGATTTTGTGGTCTGAAAGTTTAAGACCCCTTTGTCCCTTAAGCCAATAGATTTATTTTTCAAAAGTAATCACACAAGTTATATATAACTAAAACAAAATAAAATAAAACTATCATATTTTGGGTTTCCTCCTAAAACGTGCAATTGTTTAACATCGTTATGCTAGACATGGCTTTTTCATCTCCAACTTATATGTAATTGCAGTTTTGTACTTCTTAAGTAGTGCTACTAGCCCTTCCTCTTGCACTTTAGTTAACCTTTTTGAAATGATTGTGGGTAATGACTTTTCATCACCTAAGTGGACATACTTTAAGCGATCAAGTAACACCTTTAATTCTATCTTCAAAGCCTAAAAAACAGAAGGTAAGATTTTCTTGTGAGTTATGTTAAGTTGATCATTTAAAGTTTCCGAATCTATTAGCATTGCTGACAATGATTGTACAACTTCACAAGTTTCATCAACTTGCTAATTCACTTCTGATTTAGCTTTAAGCTCCAACTCATCTTCATCACTTCCTTCCTTAAATATATCATGAATAAATGACCAGAATATCCATATGATAGACAGATCAAAAATCATTCAGGTGCTTCTTTACTTCAAAAATATTGAACTTCACTATCTCTCCATCAAATTCAACGAAAAGAGTACCCTTATCCACATCAATGTTCATCTTGATTGTCTTCATAAATGACCTACCCAACAAAATCGAAGCTAAATGTTCAACACTATCTCTATCCATTTTCAAGATGTAAAAATCCATTGGAAATACCAAACCGTTAACTTTAACTAAAACATCTTCTATAACACCAATAGGACGCACATATAAACGATCAGCTAGTTGAATAATCACATTAGTTTCTAGCAATAAATTCATATTTAAAGCTCAATAAATTGAGTATGGCGTGACATTAATGGATGCACCTAAAGTGGGTAAATATGATATGGGCAGCTGGCACATATCTCCTTAAACTTTTCTTAATATTTATATAATGTTTCTCCCATGATTTGTCTAATCCTACATATCTCTTTTCTGATATTCACTGCTTGTGATGCGGGAAAGAAATTCTTCATAAACATACTTTTCATCTCATTCTATGTTGTCATTGAAATAGGGGGAAGATAATATAGTCAATCATTTGCCTTATCTTTCAATAAAAACGGGAAGGCCCTGAGATTAATTTGTTCTTCTGTCACCCCTTGTGGCTTCATTCCAGAGCAGACAACATGAAATTCCTTTAGGTATTTATGCAGATCTTCACGTGCAAGACTACAAAAAATAGGCAGTAAGTGAATCAAACCAGATTTCAATTCGAAATCTACCTTTACATTTGGAAATTGTATGCATAAGGGTTGTTTATTCAAATTCGGTGCTGTTAACTCCCTCAACGTTCTAGGGTTAAGATTTTTCATCTTTTTGTCAGCTTCTTGAAAATTAGAGTCTTCACTAATTGTTAGATTTATTTCAAGTTTCACATCTAAAGGTGAATGACCGCTTCCTTGCTTAGTCTCTTTTCTCAAACGACGCACTGTCTTCTCAATTTCTAGATTATATTGTAATTTACATGTATAAGAAGCACGAGTCATACAAGACAAAAGGTTAGTAGTAAATGTAAAATAAAACACAAAGAAACTAAAAAACTTGTAATAGCTCCTCGGTAACGACGCCAAATTTTAATCGAGTTGTCGAAGCCCCCGAAATAATTCCAATTATCCAAAATTTCTTGTAGTAGTCATGGAACCAGGTTTAATTCTTAGAAAACTAAACACTAGTTTCTTAATTTCAAGTAATAAAATAAAATTGGGGGTTTGGATTAATAAAATGAATAAGAAATCAAATTAAATCAACTGAATATAAAAGTGAAAAAGTCAAGATTACCAAACTCCGATTCAAGGAAAAGATCTCATATAATTGTAACATTGATCATTGGTTTAAAAAGAATATTTTCACAATTCAAGCAGTTAGTCCGAAATATATTAGGATAGTCGTAATAAGTCTCAAATCTTCCTAAATTAATCGGTTCAAACCTAGCATCCAAACAAAAACTTATCATCCATGCACTAGATGTGATAACATTCCATATCAAATAAATGATAGCAATAAGCTTAGTGAAAAGACTAATCCTAAATTAAATAATCGAGATAATTACAATTATTCAACTTAATTTTTTTGTTTATCATAAGTTACATCTGGAAATTCATAAATAACCTATTTGCTACTTGTACCAATCTTTCATGATAATTACGAATCATTGAATTCATGGATAGTGATAAAATACTCAATATTAAATTAAATTGTTAGATTAACCAATACCAATTATTCATGAAATATGAGAACTCAAGACAAAAAAAATACTTGAATTAAAACATGAATAAAAGTTAAGAACATAAAACCTCACAAAGTTACAAGTAAAATATCAAATCTCTTGAATCAGAACGATTGAGTTTAGCCACATATGACTTTTGCTTCGAAACAAAATAGAAGAAAGATAAGGAATTGTAAAAAAGTAAGAAGAGAGAATCTCTTTCTGTTGTGAGGAACGTCATTTTTATAAGGTTTTCTGATCTAATCCTAATCTAATTCCAACTTTCAAAGATGTCTATCTAAATTCAAATTCAAATTCCTACATGATAAAGATTGAAGGAATTTTCTCAGTTAAACTCCAACTCTTCAAGTGATAAGCTTTATCCATTGCAGCAATCTCTTCACTTCATCCAAAATTTGTGATTATCATCAATAGAGTTCCAATTTAATGCAATCTTCACTTTTCATCTCCTAAAACAAAATAAACGTTAATTTTAATATTTAAGCACCAAAATAAATTTTAAAAAAGGAGATAATATCAAATAATATGTCAAGATAAGATCTTATCAATCATCCTAAACACTAACAAATGAACTTCCACTACCAATTTCATAATTCAGTCTCTCCCTTTTATCTTTCTCATGCTGATACTCTTCAAGCAAAGTTTTTATTTGCCATTTCATATCATGACTCACTTTTGACCAGGCTCCACATCTCCTTTAACCTTAACTAAATACTTATTTAATCTGGTGATTCCTCCACCTTTCAAATCCTTATTACAAAATAAGCAAATGGTATGGTTCTTCATACTAAGGACCAATGCAACATAAATCGAAGCTGGATCATTATATCCTCCCGAAGCGGTTGAATTATCATGAGTACTTGAACTTCTTTCCATTTATCTGTAAAAATAAATGAAGATATATATCAAAATAATCAAAATAAAGAATACATAATTTCATTATTAACTACTATCACAAAATATGTATTGTCTAACTCAAAAGTCCAAACTAACACATTCATACAATACACATATACATCTTATATAATATAACTCATTTCTATCATTACATCATACATAATTTAATTTTATCTAACACAATTCACCATTAATTTAAAAACCAGCAATTCAAGTATTCAACAAACACAATTACACAATATACTTATACATCTTATATATTATAAGTCATTTTATACAATTACACCATTCTTAGCACTAACTAGACACCATAGCTTGACTCCCAACAACATAGGAAGCTTAGAACACTTTTCAAATCATATCTTAATCACTCAGCGGGCATGAGTTAAGATTTGTAAGACATTTTCTCTGGTTCACACCATGAAAAGCACTGATTCTGTAATCTTTCTCGGTGTACTACAACAAAATCCTGAGTCTTAGAATGTGTGAACACGAAAGATACGAAGTTAGGAAACGATGAAGCAAGATAGACAACATATAGTAACAAACACTGAGATAAAAGCATTTAAGGCAGTCATTTGTGGTCTACGAAAGTTCTCATTCACACTCCTGCTTGTCCAGTCAATGAAACTTGAAGACTGCATTCTTAGAAAGAAGCACGAAAAAGAAGACCATTTCCATCAAAGGCATATACTTCGGAGTTTCTGGCTGATCATCATCACTCTGGGTGATCACAAACTTTGCTCTTATTCGTAGTAGTTCCTATACCAGTTGATTGGAAGTGGACGATCCGTAGCCATTGATCATGCTACTCCATGTCCCAAAATTGTTTAGGTATCCAAAAGAGTCCTTGCCACCATCAGAGTATGCTTGGTTTTGCCATTCAAGCGACAAGAGTTTGGGGTTGGGCTTCATATCAACATCATTTCCTTGATCGTATGGAAGAATTAGCCTTTGGCAAGTTTCAATCAAATTTTCAGCATTGCCATCAATTGATGACATGCCAAATGGAGAGTCAATTCCATGGAACTTTGGCGGTAAACCATTATGACTTGCATCTCCAAGGCCTACCATGGCAATGTGACCATTCCCCATGAAATCATAGTTCCCTGAGCTCCCCACTATAGCCTCTAGCTTACTCTCCATAAAGTCAATTGGCCTAGGGTTATCAAGCATATCAAGGTTATACTCGTCTTCGATGAAGTTGGGGTTTGTGCGTGTCCCTTGTGTCTGAATTATGTTATTGAGGTGTAATAGTTGTACCTCAGGAAAGGAAAGGTGAAGATCAGTTGGATTATGGTGATGATACGATGATGCTGAACCGTGGTTTTGGTTAACAGATTGGTCATTTAATTTTTTGCTTACTTTCTTATTCTTCCTACAGCCACCACCCACAGGGATGTTCCTTAGAGTGCCTCCTTTGGTCCAATACCTCCTACAAGTCTTGCAAAAGTACCTTGGCTGAGAGAGGCTGTAGTTGTTATAGTAGCAAAACTTGGTGTGCGTAGACTCACACCTCGGACACTTGAGAGCTTGGTCTTGTGGTGGCCTTAGCTTCCTCTCTATTAAAGGCCTCGAGCATGCGAGCATGTCTCCAGATGGTGAAGAAGAATCCATTCCAGACTCATCGTGAATCGTCCCCTGACACACGGAAAGTCACAAAAGAAACATGGGAAATGTATTAGAATTAAGGCTACAGTGGCTTAAAATGTAAGGGACTTAAATAAGGGGAATTCTCTGTACTTGCCAAAGAAGCAACGATTAAAGGATCCTAGGCTCACTGTATTCTCTCCAGTACTTCCTGATATCAACCAAGAAGAATGCTACAATGCTAGTAATCGAAAAGAAAAGAAGACCCGTGAACCTATCTGTGATGTGATGTGATTGTTTTTGCAAATTCGGGAACAACAGACAACGACACAATGGAAAACTAAAAGACTCTAATTTACTTGGAGATGATAATTAGTTAGCGGACATACATTCCCCTCCAAAATCACCATTTTTTGTTGCTCAATCCAAAATGATGTAATAACATTAGTTTCTAATATGAATAAGATAAAGCTAAGAGCCTCCTGGATAGCTCAAACTAAGCTCCCTAGAAACCCACTTTTCCCATTGTTATTACAATTCCCCAAGTGACCACAGAAAATGAAACGTAATCACGCTAAAACAGGATATAAAAAATGCAAAAACGTAGTATCAGCGTTAGATTCTGCAAAAGGATTACTTACTTGAAGCCAATCGGCTGAGTCCATGCAAACTTGTAGAGATGTAAGACCCATAACGTACTGAACCAACCAATTATGAAACGCAAGGAAAGAGAACTTATCAGCTTTCTTAGCACTAACTAGACACCAAACCCGGCCTTTCCTTTCAAGCACTACACTTGATCACTTCACGTAGTTTTCCTCTTTATATATCTATCGGTAACCATGCAAGAGAAAGTGGGCCGCCTGTGAATGATAAGCAGAGAAGGAGAGGGACAGAACAGAAATTAGTGAGTTTGTGATGTATGGGAGGGTGTGGGATGGCCTTGTTAATAAGAAGACGAAAAAAGCAACTCTCCTGACTCCGTCAACTCAGCTTGTACTACTAAGATACACAGTCTTGGGCTTAGTCTAAGTGGGGCCCTACAATGTCTGTCTATTTCTTCTGTTAGGACAAGGGCCCCACTTCGCTTACATCAGCTTAGGGTAAAGCTGTCCCTTCCCTTGCAAACTTAACGGCCGTGGTGTTTTAGAGCCGTTGATCGTGGAAGACGACACGTCGTCGCGGCGTAGTAATCACACTAGCTAAGGTCTGTGCATGACATGACAGAAGCTAACACAAAGAAAGACAAGAGACGAGAATGATTTCGGGGATTTCGATAAAGAACGCATATCGAAAGAGCACTCCACCTGCGGGACCCAGAGTGGACCCACTCAACCTCCTTCCGCAAGCAAAGCATCGATTCCTCGCCTCATGCGCCCCTCACGTGCTTCTTGACAACACTCCAAGTTCAATTTTAGTAGCTACTGCAATACCATGTCTCTTATAACCTGTCGTTCCTTGTAAAACTGTAACTGTTGGATCAGAAAAATCGTAATCTTAACTCAATTTATAAGAAGATAAGTCGCAGCATATTAAATGTAGCTAAGCGTGTCTTGGTTTAAATGGTTAAAGAAGGGTAGGAGATTATGAAAGCTTAGAATAGAACCCAATTTCACGGGATTAACAAGCAGACAGCGTAAGACATACACCCCATATGGCAGGGGCCCAATTCAAAAGGCACAAACTGTCAGATGAATAAACTTTCACGGATACTACGATAACTTGATAGTTCCTTCTTGTTATTAGAAGGAGGAGAAACCAGACTCTGTCCTTATTAGTGTATCATTCCATGCAGTCATCATTGTTGTCTGTTTCCTTTTCGGTACAGAATAAGATGATCGTTTCAATGATAAAGGTACAAAGATTTGCGTCCTTCAAATTTTCATCACAAAAAGAAACAGCTTATATCTCATCTTTTTAGGCTATAAATTAACTGCCTGCTGTTTTCTAGCTCTTCAGCCTATGATGAATTACACGAAAAACATCCTCTTTCCCTATTGTGATGGATTTACTGATATGTTAGTGTTTAAATGAGATAAATAGAGAAGGACCTTGTTGCATGTTACTGCAGTGGATGTGAATGGAACTTTCATAGGCCGGGTTTGCTTTTGATCAGGACCATAAGAAGTACGACACCTAACTCTAGGACTTGTCAACCTACAGTTAAATTATACAGATACATAATGCAGGTGGACCTATAAGGATTTTGTGTCCCAGTCCCTTATTTGTCCTGACAGTGACAAGGTGAAGGCATATTTTGAAATTATGCTGATGATAAAGGCAGTGGAATTCCAAATATTCAATTAATTAATACAGCCTTTGTGTCTTCTCTTCTCATGCATGCATTACTTGACTGATATTTAACTTGATTCAATCAGATCCTACAGGAACTCATACTTCGTATCAAAAGCCAATACTAGCTAGTACTTTTCCCAAGCGATGAAGTTACTTACAATTGTGGAAAATATTGAGTCGCAAGACTTCCAGCATCTTTATTTTTTTTTTCATATATTTGATCAATAAGTTGTTGCTTTTTCCGCTTTTTTTGCATCAAATAAAAGTATAGCAAAAGTTATATCGATCCATTTTTTCAATATTCGACAGTTAATTTTGTCTCGTAACCCTGAAGTCGATGATACTACTCTTTTCCGAGCAAGACCCTATAAGAACAAACTAGATACTGGAGACAAAGAAACACCCGTTCACAAGAAAACCTTGTGCACCAAGGTTTCGATATCATGGGAGGGGCAATTTCTTTGGATTCGAATTTCAAACCAAGGCAAAGTATACCACAGGCTTGAAATGGAAGGATATATTGTATCGGTCATCATATTCAGATGGTGGTCCTTTGTCATCATAATGGTCAAACAGCTAGACCTCGTAATGGGTGCTGTGGATAGGGCTAGGTACTTTTGGGGCCTACCTATGCCGCCCCCGCTAGCAGTTCTTGTATAATCCCTGTAAACTTTAGTGTCACATGCATGGCAATGATGCGATCAAACAACAACAAACCCGTCTCTGTTCACTTATTATTTTTCCTGAAAAGGCTTGAGAATATGATGCCTTTGCCACTGGCTCCTGATCCAACGGTTGTCCTGGCTAATATATATCGTGAATTCGTGATCTAGTAGAGATCTCCATAGGGGTTTTATGTGAATAAAAAATTAGAGGATAACGAGGAGAATCCAACTGTCCGATGGACTTGCATGTGAAACATTACGTGTGGGTGATAAGGCTACATTCATCTTCCTGTAGCCGCTAGTTGGCCATTCAAGACACGCCAGTTCTACTACCAAGCTATGAGGGAGCGTGAATTACACGTTTCAACGTTTAACAATTGCTTCTTAATTTCGTGACTAGTGACTAGATCATATTCCATTAAAATGTACTGCAGTTGTACTCGAACCAAGTTTAACGTTGTATGGGAACAAATTAGGTGAAACTTGGACCTGGAGTAAATGTTTTACTAGTCATGTTATGGTTGTTGCGTACACACTCGTAGAAAAACGCGTGGAAGTAAAACAACATAAATGAACAAGTCCAAGTCCAAGGAAAGGAACTTGTGAGGTTATAGCATAAACAATATGCATCTGTGGGAGTGCGCATGCGCGACAATTTCCACGGTGACTGCGGCGGAGGGGTCTAATATTGTAAACATAGCAAAAGCAAATCAAACAACCTTCAGAGCTCTACTATCCCAAATTCTCCTGTACGAATCTTTGGGGACGGTGGACAGGATCTTGAACCCTACCATAATTTAATCTCTATTTCCCACTAACTCTCGCTTTGGCCTGTTTGTTTTGTTCTTTACCTTGTCTTAACTCTTCATTGATAGGTGCTTTGCTGAGAAGTAACCCTGCCAATCCACTGCTGGGTCCTACAGTTATTTGTAGAGCCCGACGGTGCGTCCATTTCTTGTCTCTTTGCGTCATCTTTTCCTTCGACAAATAGTTGTCATATTGATCACCGTCTCATTGGTGCCGGCCGTTTTCTTATAAGATTTAAATGAGTCCGTGTGACCGAACAAGTTCATTCGTTGGATTCGAGTTTTCACGATTGTTCAATAGCATCCAATTTCTAGTTAGAGTTGTTAGTTTGCAGCTGATGGTTCTGCAAGAACGATATGTTGAAGTTAGTGATTATATGTATTTATCTGTACATATTTTTGGTTTGACGACCTTCTGATATCTAGTATGGTTGGGACTTAACGCAGTTATACGAAACTTTGTTATATTAATAAAGGCCTAGTCCCGTCCCATAATGGAAGACTTTTGAACAGTAAGCCTAGCAATATATCCCTTGTTGTGAATGATGGATCACTTGACCATACGAGTTTTAATGCTTTCATTCTTGTTAAATCACTTTCAATGTTGCAGACACGACTGATTGATTGATAAGTAAAAAATAATAGTAATTTGAGCAAGTCAGTTGTATAAAAGTAAGTTTCACACACCTTTTGTCCATGATGTTTTCCTTTGTTATTTTGGTTTGAAGAGGTCTTCCCCCTCCTTATGCTCTGTGTGTCTAGTTATGAACAACTTTTGACTGTACTCGTTGATCCGGGATTGTGATGTGAAGTGTGAACCCAACCCCTTGTAAAACCTTAATGTGAACTCAACCCAATCAGGCAGGAAAATTGGTTTCCCTCTATCGTGTCTGAATACGTTTTAAATTCCACGTCAACATCGAGCTGAGTTACTTGCAGCAATAGTTTTTTCGATCAAGCAGTCAACAGTCATGTTGTTTCAGGTCGCCCATTGACGAGCGCGTCAACCTGGACCCTGTGGTGGAGCCCTGAGCCATCACGTCGATTTTGATTTCGATTTCTAGTGCCTAAATGCGAACCACGTTGTTGACGCCTGCCAACATTTGCATGTTGACGTCCATTTGATTACGTCCAATTTGGCCAGCCTTCGAGAAAGTTAATTAGAGAAAGATTGCTTGTTTCCTCTTCTTTTCCCGTACCTGATGATAAGACGTTTTATCTGTCAATAATATAGACATAGAATGAAAGATGCTCCCTCTTGTATTCCGTGTTTTGCATTAATTTCTAATTTTTCATACAATTAATTATATAAAATGAAATTACGGTGAATATACCTCTTTTGTACGATAGAGTAATACTAATATGTATTGTGTACAATTTTTAAAATAATAAATATTTCAATATTAATTTATATTTATAAATTATAAATTTATTTTTGTAGATAAATACTTATTATTTAATATTAATATAATATATTTTTAATATTAAAATTTTATTTTGTTAAATCCAACTCTCTATTATATATAAATATGAGATTGTAATACTGTAGTCGGGATGCCCGCGAGAATCGAAATAGGTAGATACACAGATGCATGTGTTTATTTTAGATTTGGTGGTCTGTTTTTTTGGGTTTGTTAAGAGAGATATTCCTACTAGGTTCATTACGCTTTGGGCCCTGCTTCGACCCCTAACGTAGTTAGGAATCAAGTGTTTTCATTGACCGTTTCGATTGCCTAGAACAACATAAAGATTGGTATAATCATTATGAGGAAGACTAAAATTTCCTCCGATTATCACGAAAAGGAAACAAAATAATCAACAGATAGCATGATAATATACATTTATATGATTGAAGCATTTTGTTTGAAAATCTCTGCCAAAAGTTCATTACGATCTTTGCTTTATTCCATACGACCTATTGTTTAAAATTAGAGAGGATCAAATTGATGTGAATAGTGGTGATAGTGTAGCATGGATCATAGATGTTCTAAATAGTACGCACAAAAGCCGATGTGTGTTAGGTGTTAAGGCTTCGAGAGGAGTACTAAGTCATTGAGCACCAAATAATGATTAAGGGAGGAAATGAGGAGTGTGTAAATGGAGGAATGTTTTCAATGGAACTTCCTTCTTTATGTGTTGGATGTATTTTTGTGCTCAACATCAACTATCATATCAGCACGTAATTATTGGATATTATAGTCGATGATGACGACTATGAGCAACTTGGTTAAGGACATTTCATTCTGAACCATTTTTACAAGCATGTTCGTAGATTATGTTAAGCTACAGAGGCCAAAGTTGTTACCTATTGCATGGCTAGATGTATAGCTATATTAATGGTGAATCATGTGTCTCACAAATTAAAATTGTCAATAAATATGTAGACATATACATAATGTGTAATTCATAAAACCTGACCTTAATTTGTAATTTGTAATTTGTTTACAAATTTTTTTTATTTGGATAAGATACGTGTGAATCATCCCTTAAAGTGGGTAAATATGATAAGGGTTACAATTTGGGATGACGTCAACATAAATAAGGCCTTAGATGCTAATATTGTATCAAAGCAAGAGTATGAGAAGATTTGTCACGGCCCCAACCTTGGACCGTAACTGGTGCTAAAGGAATAATAAAGTCAAGGTTTACTGGACCTTTAGTAAGCCTAAAATATCTTCAAACTCTTATATCCGTGATAAAGATAAGCTTTGAAAATGATCAAACTCATACTTTTAAAAATCAAACAATCCTAACAATATCCAATCCACAATGTGCTACAACATTGAGGTATTTAGTAATTCCAATTCATAATGTCGATCCCATAATGTCGATCCCACCCTAGTAATCAATGAAATTGCATAATGCTTCAATCAATCAAATTCATGTGCTACAAATAAGTCTCTCATGCAATGTTCGCACCAAAAGTGTTTAGGGTTACTCTCAATCATCTTCTCATGCATGTCACTTACCA
>JAOTBA010000006.1:28412239-28438258 GCA_025629845.1 Erythroxylum squamatum | reverse complement strand
CGTGGCTCCCCAGAGTGCCAAAGAGGACAATACCTGGTGTGCTGGTGGTGGAGGCCGGGCTCCACGAGTTTGGGCCTCGGGCCCAACAAATATTGTATCTTATGAAATAATAGTTTAACTAATGATTTGGAGTTGAATATTCTTCTAATGATTTAGTCCTCGTACTTTATAATGATCATTGGTGATATCGTTGTGTTTCATTAAAAGTAGGAAATATTATGATATTAGACTCAAATCATGATGACAGCATTAACTAGAACTTAAGTGGAGCATTAGTGGCTTATAAATTGAGATTTGTAATATTTGTGATAAGATAAGATCCTATTGCATTTTCTTATAATATAAAAAAAAAAACTTATTTTAAGGCTACAGGTACTTGTTTTATTGTAGATGAAGATGTCAATCTGTTTGCAATGCGATGTTATAGTTTTTTAATCCATATTTCCTATCTCTTATGGAGGAGAATTCCCGAGACAAGAGAATAAGTAAAAATAATAATATTTTGTAAATATCAATTTGAATGCATTGTTACATTTTTCAATTACACATTATGATTGTGCTAACTTATAAGGAATGAATAATATTTTGACTAATTCAACTGTTGTTTACAAAAAAATGACTATGGGATTTACCTATGTTATGCCTTAAAATTTTGGGATAGAATTGGGTACTTGAATAAGAAATTATGGTAGACTGATTTGTGTATGTTGTATATATACTTAACATTAAATATATTGTTATTTATACATATAACTTGTAATGGAACCGATCAATGAAGATCTGAAAGCACCTATGCAACTGAGTGATGTCAAATGATTATAGCTTCTTATGTCATCTATACCTTCCTCTTGTAACTAAACTACATATAAAAGCATGCATATGCAAAACTATTCAATGATTGTTTGTAATTTAATTATTATGTTGCATATTATTTTTTGACATATATTGTAAAGATTATTAGGTTATAACCCTATTTTATAATTTGAATTTAATTATATATTTGTAAGGTTGTTGCCTAATTCATATGATTATCCTAACTTAAGGTGGTCTATTGTATGGTGGTCAATATTAGATAAATGGAAAAGGATTATAGTTAAGATATAGGTGTAATATTATGATCCATTTCAATTAATATAAAATTTTCAATATAATATTGTAAATAATAAATAATCTTTTAGTCAATTATTTGAAACCCACAACTATATACTTCAAATACCACAAGTTTGCAATAATATAATATCACCTTCAAAAAGATAAATCAATACTCTTTAAGAAAAAATATCAATGCTATATGTAAAATTGCACAATATATTTTTCTTCGATTGCTTATCCACGACAAAAAGGGATAGGGGAGGAGAAAGAAAATTGTCGCAAATGACATATTGCAACGTTTTGTTTTGGTGGCTAAACGTAATTAGCTTCATTATTACAGGTATAGGTAATAATGTTTAGCGACGATTTGTTTTTGGTAACAGAATATGTTTAGCTAAATTTTTTAGAACGTAGGTAAAGGTTATTGGCGAAATTTTGTGGAACATAGCTAAAAAGTTTTGGTAACGATTTTGTAATTGTAGCTAAAAAGTTTTATTAACGAATTTTTTCTATTACTTATTTATCATTTAATTATCATTGTTGATAACATTTTGAATTCATCTTATTGATTTTAACATTGTTTGAATTATAATTAAATAACATTGTTTAAATTATTGTTGGTAACATTGTTTGAATTATAATTAAGTAAAGTAAAATAAAAATAATTTAAAATTAGATGCATTTTATATAAAAAATAACATGTAATTAAATATTAATGACTAAAGTTAAGAAAAAAATATATGTACAAACTAAGACGCCTCATCGTCACTAGTACTTACATACTTTGACCTAAGTATTTGTTTGACCATTTTTTAAAACTTAGTCAACTCTCTTTCAGTACGGTCTAATTTTTGTTCATTATATTGTAAATTTTCTTTAGTACACTCTAACATTTCTTCTATATGATCTTACTTTTCTTCATTACATTGTAACTGAGCCTTAAGGAACTGGTTTTTCTCTTGAAGCATTGTTACATATGCTGGTCATGACGATGATGAACTAATTTGCTTAGGGCTATACCTAAGACCTTTGATATACCCTGATCTTATACCAAAGACGTTGAGGCAAATGCCATCCACATTGGGCTCATTTTTGTTAGACAACGATCTCTACAACAACTCATGCATCTTATCCTAAAATTTAAAGCACAATCGAGATTTAATTCAAATACTATTAGTTAGTATTACATAAATAAATAACTTAAAAATTAAAATTTTTATACTTATATAATTATTCTGCGCTTCTTCAAACGTCCAGCCTTCACCTTCCTTGTAGTGTGTCAATTTGTAGAGTGTGATCCTATCACACTCTTGTCCATGTAGTTGATTCTAACTCTGTTATATAAATTAAAAAAAATTGAAACATAATAGAATATATTGTATTTACTAATATAATAATAACTTCTAAACAAAAAACTTACAAATTCTTGTTATACAATAACAAATGATTTGGAGTCAATATTATGAGGAGTTTTCACTTTTTTCTCAATTAACCTTGGCTTTCTCACACTTTTCCTAAATAAATAAAAGAACTGATCATTAAATTATGTAACAAAATTAATGAAAGCTAATGTGAAGAGAAAGAAGACAAACCTTGACCTTGGCAGAGAACCAATAATCACACATTTCGCTCCAATTTTCTAGAGTCA
Source organism: Erythroxylum squamatum (assembly GCA_025629845.1). Lineage (NCBI taxonomy): Eukaryota > Viridiplantae > Streptophyta > Magnoliopsida > Malpighiales > Erythroxylaceae > Erythroxylum > Erythroxylum squamatum. The sequence goes on along the minus strand of JAOTBA010000006.1, from coordinate 28,435,518 downwards.
CCCATTCGGGAACATGTCTACTTGCCTCCTTATATGAAGGAAAAGACTTATAGTATTTATGGAGTCGATAACAATGATCCTTCGTCCTTTGTTTCAACAGTGAACTCACACTACCTGAAACTTCAGGCTTATCAATATTGACGATATTGAGTTTTATTTGTGAACAATACGTATAAGTTAAATTAATCTTTAAATAAGTAAAACAAAATTGCATACAATTAAATAAATTGAAATATTACCGAAATTTTGTCCAAAGCATTCTGTAGCAAGTTGTCTTCCTTTAACTGTCTGGCATGTTGAAGGCAAGGCAATTCATTCCTGACAACGACTCCTAACTCACTGGATAATTTTGCTAATTGGATCTTGTCAACAAGACGACGTTGCTTAGGGTAATATGCACAGACAACTTGCTGTTCATTACAACATTCATGCGTTGCAACTTAGAACCTTTAGTGATACCTCTACCTCTTTTTCTTATGTCAGTATTAGAACCTGACAACAAAAGAATAATGATAAGAAAAAACACATTAACTATGTACATAGATATTTGAGCATAAGTCTAATTATAGGTGGTTAAGATTAACAGATCTTAAGATCCTTTAGCATTAGTTGAGGTAGATAAAGGTTGTTGCTGACTGGCTTCATTGGTGGATGAACTCGATGGTTGTTGTTCGATAGGGTCGGATTGATCTGGTTATTGTTGGGGAGGAACATCTTCGGTAGTTGCCACCTTCTTTCCCTTATTTCTACAATGTGCCATTATATTGAACATCTATAAATGAAATATCAACATTACGCATAATCTTTACTCAAATATCAACATTCCATATTAATATAATTCAAACATTAACATTTCACATAAATATAAGTTAAACATCAACGTTTCGCAAAAAACATAAGTCAAACATGAACATTTTGCATAAACATAACTCAAACACTAACATTCCGCATAAACATATCTCAAACATAGACCAACATTCTGCATAACAAAATTCAACCACACACCAACATTTTGCATAACATAACTAAAACACCAACATTCTGCATAAACATAACTCAAACAACAATATTCCGTAAGAACATAACTCAAGCATACACCAATATTCTGTATAACATAAAACACACACTAACATTCCGCATAACATAACTCAAATATCAACCAAAATTTTGCATAACATAACTCAACATCATCATACCACAAAAACATAACTTAAACACACATCAACATTCCGCATAATATAAAACATACATTAACATTTCGCATAATATAACTCAAACACCAACATTTCCTATATATAAGGCAAACGCTAACAATCCACATAATCATAACTAAAAGAACAATATTTGCATAAACATAAGTCAACACCAACATTCCGCATAAACTTAAGTAAAACATCAACAATACGCATTAACATAAGTGAAATATCAACAACACGGATTAACATAACTCAAATGTCAATATAACATTTCAAACAATAAACAATTTATTTACCTTCAATCATCATGATCAAGATTTTGAAAATCATCATCACTAATTAAATTATCACTAGACTCTTCATCACTAATATATTCGACCAAAGTATCATCATTGTCATTTAATTCATCATGAGTATAGTCTTCATCTCTTTGTACGATAAAATTGGCTTATACTTTATCCAATTGTACTATATTAGGATCAACATCTCTCCTATGGAATGATGATATATCTGCATCTTCTATTCGAATGGATTCATTATTGAACTCAAATTCAATCTCTTGATATACTCGTCTCCATCCTCACTCATTTGACCATTATCACTTTCGGTGTTGAAACTTTTGAAAAACCTTCCAATTGCTACCAAATACAATATTGTTGAAGTAGAAAACTTGCTTCACTTGACTTGCAAGGACAAAAGGGTTAGTATCATACCTTGTCTTACAAACATTGATGCTAGTTTTATTCCCATTCACTTTCATGTCAGTAAGATTAAGTCGTTTTCACTTAAATAGAACAACTTTTGTATCCTTGATGTAATGCAACTTTATTATTTGAAAGATGATACTATAGAAGTCAATAAAATTGTCATCATGACATCCCTAAACAATAACCCCACAAATTTGGCTTTAAAGTCGACTGTTTCGATCTTGTATGTGAAATCTCACCCTATTAATAGTGTAACTTGTATGAGGTCCACATACCAAACAATATAATATTATTGTTGCCTCTTGTATGTTATGGTTATGTAATTGTATAGTTTGTATGACAAAATGACATTATAAGTTAATGTGACATACAAATTGTCATAAGTTCATAACATATAGTCAATATATAACTTACATGATTCCTAAACCATGATAGAAACTTAAGCTTATGTCTTTCTTCGACATTAATAATCCCTTTGCTTCGAATCGACTGTTTGTGCTCTCTATTTAAAAAAGTAAATAGAGACAATGAAATGAGATTCAATCACAAAATTATAATGTGAATGTTTGAATCAAAAGTAATATACATACTCCATATATATATCGACTTCCTTGCAATTGCTCAAAATATACTAATGGGTGATTTCGAGTTCGTCTTTAGTTAACTCTACATATTTACCCATACTAAGTGGCCTTACTTTTTGGGAGAAATTTGACAAGCCACCATCTTGATCAAAATCAAAGTTACGTTCTAGTCTATTAAATCTTATCTCCACGTAATGTAAGTACATCGAACAAAATGTCAAGGATTCATTTGCTATGTAAGCCTCTGCAATAGACCATTCAGGTCTAGCTCTATTACGTACATAATGCTTAAGAGAGCATAAAAACCTTAACAAAATATAAAATATTAGCAATTGTTACTAACAAATAACTTTAAAAATTAAAAGTCAATATGAATTACCTTTCAATCAGGAACATCCATCAAAATTGAATCAGTCTATAGAGTTTTGCTTCGTATGGTAAGTGAATTACCAAACGAACCATAACATAAAAAAATGATGGGGGAATACTAGTTTAAGCTTACATATAATCCAAGCTATGTTTTTTTCCATTGTGTCAAGCTCTTCAACTTTAAGTGTCTTGCAACATAATTGCTTAAAAACTCACCCAATTGACCCAAAGTTACAGGCACATCCTTCGACAAACACCCACATATTCCAACAGGAAGTAATCATTGCAAAAGTGCATAATAATCATGGCTTTCAACCCTGATATTTTTTCCTTTTTAACATTCACACAACGACCTATATTTGATGTATACCCATATGGAAACTTGACTAATTTAAAAATTGACAGAAAGATTGCTTCTCCTTTTTTGACATGTTGTAACAAGCAGGGAGAATAATGTATGACCCATCATTTCTTCTTTTCAAATGTAAGTCTTTTTTTTATATTTATGTCTTCCAAGTCAAGTCTAACCTTAATTGTGTCTTTCGATTTCCCATTAAATCTCATCACAGTTCCTAAAATATTCTCACAAATATTTTTCTCAATATGCATCATATCAAGATTATACTTCAATAGTAATTCCTTCCAATATAGCAAATTGAAAAATATTCTTTTTTTTATTCCAATTGAGGTCAGCATCATTTCTTTTTCGCTTTTTATTACTTGTGTTTGCCAGGTATAATGTCACCCAAATGTGATAGCTAGTAAACAACATCATCACCAGACAATTGTAAAGGAGCTTCATCCAATTCTACTTTGCCATTAAACAATTTACTTCTTTGCCATCTATACCTATGTTCCAAGTAACGACGATGGCCTGCATAACATATTTTACTTTATAACCTTATTAAATAAGTGTTATGGTTACACGTAGAAGAAGCCATATATCCTTTAGTGCTCTACCCAGACAAATTCCTATAAGCTGGGAAATCATTTATAGTCCACAAAATAGCGGCATGCATTGTAAATGTTTCACCTTGAACAATATCAAAACTTTATAATCCAACGTCCTATAAATCATTTAAGTCATCAATTAATGGTTGCATGTATACATCGATACCCTTACTAGGAGTAGTAGGTCCTAGAATAAGCAAAGATATTAATATAAAGGCTCCTTCATACACTTTCATGGAGGTAAATTGTATAGTACAAGAATTACCAGCCATATGTTGTATGAAGTAATCATATTACTTAAAGAATCAAATTCATCTGAGGCCAGTCTAAGTCAAACATTACGACAATCATGTGCAAACCACGGAAACTTTCTATCAAATTCTTTCTATGCCATTGAGTCTATTGGATGACGCATAGTGTTATCATTAATGTGTTTGTCTTTATGACACCTCATATCTATAACTATTTTTGTTGACATAAAAAGCCTTTATAGTAGTGGTTTAATAGGAAAGTATCGCAAGATTTTATTCAATATCTTTTTCCCTCTCCCATCAGCAACTTACCACCTTGATGTGCCAAATATGGGACACTCCTCAAGATCTTTACTATCCTTACAAAATAAAGCATAATCATTCTTACAAGCATATATTGATATATATCCTAATCCAAGGTCCCTTAACAATTTCTTTGCATCATATTAAGAGTTGGGCAATTTGTGTCCAACAGGTAATGCACCATTGAGCAAGTCAATTAACATGTCAAAAGACTTATTACTCCATTTATTATAGATCTTCAAATGCAACAACTTCATAATAAAAGATAATTGTGAGAAATTTAAGCACCCTAGATATAATTCTTCTTGAGCAACTTTCAATAACTTCCCAAAATTATCTTCTATAATACTACCAATTATGTTAGGCATACATGTTTCATTCATAGTCTCCATATAATTCTCATAATACTACCAATTATGTTAGGCATACATCTTGCCAATCCCATCATCACCACCGTCATTAACATCACAATCCTCAACATCATTATTGTTACTATCCTCATAACTTGTACCAACACTTCAGCTACAACTTGCTTGCTTACATTCGCTATGATAAAGCCACGGAGTATAGAATTTTTTATGCCTCGAATTAGCAAGTGAATATATACACATTTTGACTTTCAAAGTCGACATTTAAGCAATCGATGCAAAGACAATGAATATGACATTCATCACCCATTTGATCTTGTACAAATTGTATGAAACTCTACTCCTTCTACGTATTTAATGGACCATTTCTGATGAGACATCCAACTTTTATCTATCTAGTTATATAATTAAAAGTTAATAACTGAATTAACTTTTTCATTTCATTTTTATTTTACGTGACAATACAAGTTACTAGTTCTTCATTTTTCTGATTCAAGTTTGTACAAAAAGTTCAAATACGAAATTACACTAAGGTATGTGACATTATTTACACCTGTGAATCAAGAAAGGGACTTCTTGTTATGACTCCTAGGCTCGTGAAAATTTTCACCAATAAGCCTCATCGGAGCTGCATCACGGTTTCCAACCTATATACCTTCCCACGGGTTTATTATGCGTCAAATTCATTTTCAATTTTACATGACAATACAAGTTACTGCTTCTTCATTTTTTTGATTCAAGTTTGTACACAAAGTTCAAATACAAACTCACGTACTATTAAAGCAAAATATATGTTAGACATTAGTTAGACAACTTACTTGGATGGACGAATAACCGCATAATACAAAGAAGAAGGAAGAGGTTGGTCAATTATTGACGCTTTAGAACACAAACAATAGCTTGCGAAAAAGACAATTTTTTTTATAATAATACATTTGTTTGAAAACTACAATTTTTAGACACAAAACCAATAGCTTACCTTTAATAAAGTTTAAATGACTGTATCTAAATTTTAGAATCTAGTGTGGATATATAAACAATATGGTGAGTTTGCTAACCTCTAATTTATATGAATTATAAAATAACATTTATAGGTCCATTAGTTTTTTTATTAGTGTTTCATTTTTCTTTTGCAAAGTATAATGCATGATGGAAAAAAAGCATTATTTTAAGTAATACTTCTTTTTTTGTTTTACGAATTATTGCAGGTTTCAATTGATTCACCAATTAAGCCAGTGAGGTTATTATGTTCTAGTATAAGATTTCTCTTTTTAACCATAAGCATTTTTTAGGAGTAGTATGAGCTAATGAAGTGTGGACATCGTATTGGAATTAGGACCTAAAAGAAACTTAAATGTTTATTACTTAGATTATATTTGCAATTTAAGGTCATATTCAAACAAAAATAACCTTAGTCAATGGGATAAAGTTTATAAATTGTTGAAAAAGGGTATCTTAAAGAACAATTTTAAGCTTGTGACTGTTGATGATGAGAATTATTTAAGTAGGACATTTTCTTTGATCGGTTCAATATCCAGTCCGATTTTTAAAACATCATCAATCCTTATTATTCAAGGATTTGGATTTGTTCAAAAAGCAATCTCTATAAGATATAAAAAGTTTGTTTTTGAGTAGGAAAGAGAGAGAAAAATATGCACACAACTTCTCCATATTACTCCATTTCATTTTTATTTGTATTCTCTCTTAACATTTCATCTTTTCATCTATTTTTGGTGATGAAACAATAGTAATGTGTGGCTAAATCTGATTATTTTGATTCGAGGAGAATTAAAACTCTAGTTGTAACCTTGTAAGGTTTTGTTCTAAACCTAGATCTTATTCTAATTCAAGAACTTCTTGTTTTATGTTCTTTTATTTCATAAATAATTAATATTGGTTGTTCTGACAAGTTAATTTAATATTGATTATTTTATAGCTATCCATAAATTCAATAATCAGTAATTGTCATGAATAGTTAGTACAAGTAGCAAATAGGTTATTTATGAATTTACATATTTAACTTATAGAAAACAAAAAAAAACTAAATTGAATGGCTATAACTATCTCAAATATTTAATTTAGTGTTTAATCTATTTTAATTAAGTTTACTATTTTCATTTAATTGATATATAATGTTATCATACATAATCAATTTATGGTAATTTTTGATTCGAATGCTGGGTATGAACCAATTAATTTAGAAAAAAATTGACTTATTATGACTATCCTAATAAGTTTCAGACTAATTGCTTGAATTGTGAAAAATATGTTTTAGACCAATGATTAATATCACAATTAGATTAGATATTTCCCTTAACTTGGAGTTAATTAAAATTGAATTTCTCACTTTTTATATTTAGTTGATTTGTTTTAATTCTTTGTTAGTTTTAGTTTATTATTTAATTAATCATAAACCCCTCTCGTTTTGTTTTACCAATAGAAATTAAGAAAATATTGTTTAGTTCTTTTGAGATTCGATATGGTACCATGACTGCTACAACAATTTAGTGAATTAGATTTAATTTTGAGAGCTTCGAGAACCTGTTCACTGAGCATTGCCCCTAATTCTTCTATCAGATATATATTTCATTTTATTCAACCCTTGTGATTTGTGCAATCAAGCTTGATGATAAGCAAATGTTATAATCTTGAACTCTCCATTCTTAATTTTTTGTCCTCCCGTAATCGCATATAAAACTTTGCATACTTTTGGTACAACCTAAATATCATTTTAGAATTTCCAAACTTCATTCTAATTTTAAGTACCATCTATATGTCAATATTCTCTGCCCTACCGTATGAGGTCATCACATCTAAAGAACTATTCTTATTCTCCATCTTATTACTTATCTCCATTACAATACACTACTACATTATACCAAAAATACCATGAAATTATTAAAAAAACCACTGTATCACACAAAGTTTATCACTAGACGATACAACATGTATCACCATATGTTAAATAATAATTACTATATATACTAAAATATACTTCACATTAATTGGAGAAGCACCACATCGAGGTACCAATTCTTGTGCATTAACACTAGATCTTCTTCCTTCTTTTTCTTTTCAAACTCTTCTTTCATCCTTATTCTAAAAACTTTCACTTTAAACATTAGTAAAGTTGGAATTCATATTAATCACTAAATTTTATTTTACAACTTACAAATAAATTACCACAATAACATCTAAAATTCTGCATCTCATTTCTCACAACAATATTATCACTTATGGCTCTTATAAATGTACTCTCAAAATTTTAAATACCAAAATGATTACAATAAATGTAGGCATTTTGGATTTTGGAACAATAGTTATAGTAGTTGAATGTCATATATAAATTTGAAATCTCACCTTAGACTAGGTATAAGAATCCAGACAAGAAAGCAAAAATAATAATGGTAAGTGAAAATGGATGTTTTTTGTAACACTTGCGTGCTTACTTAGTATATAACTAATATATAATAGCATATGATAAATGACAATGGAAAATGACAAAAAAAAGTACTTCCAAAGTTATATTGTAGATTAAAGATGGAGATTCGTAATGATAAGCTTCAAGAAAATGATGAATGTGTCAAATGGCAAGAACATACAAACTTTCATTAGAAGAAGTTAAGAAAATTAAACAGAGAAGAAAATAGAAGGGTGGGCTGAGGTGTTTAGATTGAATCTCACATGAAATCAGTTGTGAGAGTTTTGTGAATATATTTAAGTATATATAAGAATACACATACAAGTATTTGATCTCTTCTATACTTCTATCTATACACTAGGAATTCAAAATTCAAAATAGGAATTGATCACCAGTATCTCTAGAATCTTGATGACTACCAAAATAGTGGCAACTTCTCACAGAATACTAAGAGTCCTAATGTGAATTAACCTTATTGCCAACACCCCCTCAAGCCTACGATCGCTTGTTGCAGCCGAAGCTTGTTGCGTAAGGATAGAAAATGTGGTGAACTAAGCGGTTTGTTCATGACATCTGCAATTTGATCTTCTAAAGGCAAGAATCAAACTTGGAGTAGGCCGCGTGCAACTTGCTCTCTTACTTAGTGATAATATACTTCTATATGCTTAATCCAAGCATGAAAGACTAGATTTGTAGCAAGAAATATGGCTCCTAGATTATCACACAACAGTACTAGAGATCGAGGAATTGTAGCACTCAATTCACACAAAAGTGATCTTAACCAACTCAACTCAACTTTACAGAAACTATTTCTAGTGCCTTATGCTCTATGCTCAAACTCTGTACTTGATCTTGACATAACCAACTACTTCTTTGATGACCACGAGATTAAGTCTAGTCCAAGAAAGACACAAAAGCCAATAGTAGATCTTCGACCATCTAGACACCTGGCCCAATCAGCATTAAAGAAGCCCATCAAGTCCATGTTTATAAAAGTTGAAATAAAAAATACTGAGATCCTTTGTACCTTGTAGATATTACAGGAGTAGTTTTACTGCCTTCCAATATACAATGGTTGGATTGTGCATAAATTGGCTAAGTTTGCTCACTATAAAAGCCAGATCAAGCCTTATTGAGAGATATTGGAGACTACCTACAACACTTCTATACAATTTGATATTATCAAAGAGAATTCTATCAAAATTTAAGAGCTGCACACTTATAACTATTGGCGTTCTCTGCAGTTTCGATTTCTCCATTTTGGCACGGGATAGAATATCAAAAAAATATTTTGCTTGACTCAGATAAAGTCCTTCTTGAGTTCAAATAGCTTCAAAGCCAAAAAAAAAAAGCTCATCTCTCTCAAGTCTTTAACTGCAAATTCATGGCCCAAATTTTTGATGAGAGAATTGATTATTGAAACATTGTTCCCAGTAACCAAAATATTGTCAACATACACAAGTATTAAAATTACCATTCTGTCTCGATAAAAGATAAACAAAGATGTATCACTCACTGATTCATTGAAGCCAAGAGAAAATACTTTGAGTTGAGATGATGAAACCATGCTCGAGGAGCCTGCTTCAACACATATATTGCTTTATGAAGCTTACATACTAAGTTAGGTTGTTTATCATCAACGTAGCCCAACAGTTGCTCCATATACACCTCTTCAGTAAGCAATCCATGAAGGAATGCATTTTTGACATCTAATTGGCTCAAGGCCTAATTTTGAGCTACTACCAGTAAAAGAACTACCGACATAGTTATTGGTTTCATCATTAGACTGAAAGTTTCTTCAAAATCTAAGCCTTCACATTGATGAAATCCTTTAGCTAGGAGGCGTGCCTTATATCTCTCAATATTTCCATTAGGATTCCTTTTAAGTTTGAGCACCCATCTGCAACTTGCAATGTTGGCATTAGACAATTGTTGAACAAGTGACTAGGTGTGATTTTCAATCAGTGCAGTATACTCCTCATCCATGGTTGTTCTCTGTAGTAAGCAATCTTTAGCTTGCAAGTGATCCTCAGGTTCTTAATTTAGTAAAGATATAAAATTAGAATCCATTTTAGCAATAAATAGTTGCCAAGTAGCCTTGCTCCTCGTCACCATTGGGTGTGTGTTAGAGGCATTTGGAGGTTTATGAATATTCACCATTACCCTTTGACGAGAGCTAGTCTTTGGAACACGAGACTCTTCTTCATTTTGATTTTGATTTTCTTGTTGTGCCAATGTTTCAGGATTTGATAATTAAAGACCAGCATAAGTTGAATTAGGGTGAGTATAGTTGTCACAAGGAGGGCTTTCATTGTGGGCTTGTTACTGATTTCCATCTTGAATGAATAATCGATGAATGATTCCATAGGTTGTTAAGTATTTTGATATACTGCAAAACTCACCTCCCTAGTCACTTTGAAATTGTTTAATTTTTGTGTCAATTTGATTTTCGGCCACGGTTTTGAAATTTTGGAATGCAAGAAGTGCATCTGATTTTTATTTTAGCAGATATAACCAAGTAAATTGACTAAAGGCATCAATAAACAGAATATAATAATGAAAACCTCCAAATGAAGTCATAGGTGCAGGACCCTAAAGATCAGAATGCATCAGTTCTAAGGGTTTAGAATAAATTGTTTGAGAACTAGAATATGGTAATTGACAAGCCTTACCAAGCTGACAAGAATTATAGAAAGAAATTTATTCTTGGAAACAATGATCCATAGTTGCTTAACTAATAGACTCATGATTGAACAAGCGGGATGTCCACAACGAAGATGCCAAAGATCAGCATACTCCTTTTCTTAAAAAAAGGTAGACGCGATAGACAAAATTTGACTCGACTTATCAAAGTAATTAAGGCCATCCTCCTTAAGCACTCCTTTGAGTAGGACCTTCCCCATTAACAAATCCTTCACATAATAATTTTCCTAGTCAAATTCACATGAAACTTTGTTATTAATACATAACTTTAGCTCACTTAAGAGATTTCTAGTAATACGAGGACAATGAAAGACATTTTTGAGATGCAAAGGTCGAGAATTGCTAGGAATAATAGAAGAGCCAGTGTGAGTGATTTCCAAACCTGTGCCAATACCTATTTTGACTTGCTCCAGACCATGGTAATCCGTAGCTTGGACGACGTTAGCTGCGCTATTAGTTATATGATTGTTTGCACCAGTGTTCGAGAGCCAATCACAATTTGTCACCACTCTAGGATTAGTAGCATAAGCGGCGAAAGGATCAACAAATTGTTGATTTCCTGGAACTTGAGAATTGAAGTCTGATCAAACCTCATATACTACTGATTTGCCGAATTGTAGGGCTTGTTACAGATCTGAAAAATGACGCATGGCACATTATTTCTATGACCACCACGACCTCTGCCATGATTACGATTGCCTCTGCCACCACGTTGGCGAAAAACACCTTGATTCCAATTATTACCTTGCCCTTGCCTATTACTTTACTTGTAAGGGACATTGGTAGTGGGCATGAAGGAATTCTACAGATTAAACTCCTCCATTTGAGCCTTAAAGGTCAATAAATGACCCACAATATCATCGACGGTCATTGACTCTTGTCTGGTACTGAGGGACACTAAAATTGGTTAAACTCATAACCTAGACCATTCAATATATACATGATCAGTTCATCATTGCCAACCCGAGCACCCGTGATAGTGAGATCATCAACAAAGCCACACATTTTGTTAACATAGTTAAGTACAAAAAGAGTACCTTTTGTAGTATTTTAAAGACAGAAGTGGAGATTCAATTGTCATGCCCTTGATTGCGAGGATATTTGAGACATAAAGGCTCTCCACATATCGGCACAGGTGTGATGGCGAGAGGTAGCAGCAACTGCGACGGAAGTCGTTATCCTAATCAGCCAGCCAAAAAGCATATGGTTTTGTCATCGCCATTTGAGGTATTCAAGAATAACAACAGTCTTTGAATTTCCTTTAGCAGAAGCAAGAAGGGTTTTACAGGGTTTGGGAAAAGCACCAGTGAGATAACGCTCAAGATTATGACCCCTCATGATTGAAAGTATCTAAGCCTTCTGAAGAAAAAAGTTTGAATCATTGAGTTTTAGAGAAATAGGGTGATTGATAGCGGTGATAACACTAGAGGGAGTTTCAACAGGTTGAATACTAGGAGTCCTAATGTGAACGGACCTTATCGCCAACAAAAAAGAATTTGCATATTCTCTGGATTATTTGATATATTTATTATTTTCCATACCAAATATAATTTTAACTATTAAATATTCCTAAAACAATAGAAGTGGAAACTATATTTTTTAAAATATTATCTAGTCTTATATGACAAATGATGGCCACTAAAAGCCGATGGCCATCACTTACCGACCACAAAGAGTTTTCTTATAAATTATGAAGTATAAATCTCACGATTTTTGGTGTTAAAAAATCTAAAGTTTGATTACTTTGTTGAGAGCATTGTTGGCTAATGAACGTAAGTTCATGTTGAGAATCATTCGCGTATAAAGCAAGTGACATGCTCGGGATCTTATTTCCATAGATGGTCGACGTTTTCTAGAGAGAAGTAACAAACCCGGGATTATGTCCCACATCTTCGTACAGTGCTTAGATGCATATAAACAAAATTGCAATTCTAAAATTTAGATAAATACATCAAAGCTCTAATCGGAGAAAAATTAGAGTTTCCATTCTCTATCAACCTATTTTATGATTTAAGTTTCGGATTCCAAATAACAAGTTAATTTTCTGACATCTTTTTCTAGGTTAAACCATTCTGAATCAGCAAGCAAAAGTAAGCGTGCCTATTTAAAGATATCATTGTTATCTAAATCACATTTTTGATCAACAAAAGAAAGGATTATATTATGCATTCTATCTCGAAATTTCTTAAGTTTTTGCCAGGATTTGGAACAACTTGCCCATATTTGGATGGATTTGCAGGAGCTGTTGCCTAATCACTTCCAAGACCAATAATCGATGGCTTGTTTGGTCTTTAGGCCTCTGGGATTGCTAAAAGGGCCCAATACCTCTGTGGACAAAGCACGAATGGGGTCGAAGCCCCACGTCAAGTTGGGGCTATTTCAAACAGAGAGGCCTCTAAGGGAATCCCTTATTTTAATAATTTTGCAAAGATCAAGCGGCATGAGTATGACTAGAGAGTTGCAGAGGTCGTCCTCAAATTTCCTCGTTTTTACATTAGTCGTCGTGGATTCTCACTAGTATCCACTTCCAGAAAGCACGCATTGGCTTATTGAGCTCACCTTAAAAGCTACTCTTTACATGTATGATGCTGTAAAAGCGCTTTCTCCGAAACACAAACAGAGACAAACGGACACTTTTCGTCTTGTTCTCACTTTCTTCCTTTTTCCCGCCTATTGGACTCTGGCGAACTCTCCGCTATCCGGCTATGGTGACTTCCAGAGACGTTCAAGAGATCGTCTCCAAGCTCTCCTCCGATAAAGCCAGGCCTCGTGAAGTAACTTTACTCTTACTCTTTTTCATCTCCCGAGAAATGACACCAGACTGTAGTTTTAAAGTTTTAAACTGTGCTGTGAAAGTGAGAGTAACACTTTGATTTTTGGATAATCGGATGACGATCTCTGCTCGTTTACTTTGACCAAGATTAGTTTGATGATCGCTCTTGTTGCATTCGGTTTCATTTTCGTTTTGTTTGTTTCTGTCTCTCTCTATAGTCTTTAGTCTTTACTAGGTTCTGTTTGTTTCCCGAGAAAAATATTGAAAGGAAATGATGCCATAGGACTGTCGTTCAGGAAATTGAGAAAGAAACCTTGCTTCTGGATTATCAGGTGATGGTTTCGGGTTCATTTACTTCAACTAAGATTATTTAGATGATCGGTGTTATGGAAAATGGTAAATGAAAGGAAAAAGAGGGAAAAGAGGGAGGGAAGAGGAGAGAAAAGAGAGAAAGTGAGGGAAACAGAGAGAATGAGAGGGGAATAGAAGAACAGAGAGGAATCGAGAGAATTTGGGAGAGTAGAGCGAAAGGGAAAATGCAGTAGGACTCTCATTCATTGCCAAAAAACATACAATAGCCGTGGGGGGACTGTTATTTATAGTTATTCATAACACCCTCCAACTGACATACTAACAGTCTTAACTGCCATCTACTACAAGTACATATTTCGGTTTCATTTTCGATTTGTTTGTTTCTCTTGTTCTCTCTCATACTCTTTTACTAGTTCCTGTTTCTTTCCTGTGTAAAAATTGAAAGAAACTGACGCCATGCTAATGTTCTATTAGAAGTTTTGACACTGTAAAGTTAAAGTGAGAGTGAGACATTGTTTCTGGTTATTTAGACGATGCTCTTGTTTGATTCATTTCATTTTCATTTTGTCCCACTTAGGGTTGCATTATAAGACTGAAAATTTAATTGTTGTTTTGAATGTGTAGGAGGGGATAAAGTTATTGAACACTTGGTTAGAAGGAGAAAGATCGATAAGATTCTGCAAATATCTTGGAGAAAATACTTCAAAGCTCAATCCGGACGATATTCCCCATAGTAAGAGAAAATATTGGTCTGAGGAAGATGTGATTGAGTTTCTGTTATGGTTATGTGATTCAATTATCTCTTTAGTGAAATTGAAATGTTTGAATTGATTACGCAGCTGAAACATGGCCATTTTTTATTAAATTGCTCATACAATGTGTATCCTTGGAGATAGCTGGGAGCAAAAAGCGAGTGCCAAAAATAACTTTTGCAAAGACGCTGCGTGTGGCTGTTCAACGTTCAGAAGATGCCAAATTTGCAGGTTGGCTTCTTAACAACATGATTTTGTTTTCTATCATTAGTTGTGAAGGGTGGTTGTCTAAAAATGCATTTCATAACATAAGATGCAGAGCCAACTGCTTACTAACAGTGAGAGTCATGATTCTAATATTACTTGTTTGGGGTGTAATTGTCCTTTGGCAGGCAAGACATTGGCTTTACTACCTGTTGTTAAGTCACTCTTTGGCCACATATGGGATGTTTTATGTAATGTCCCAAGCTTTCAGCCCGAATATGGGATCATACTTCGACATCTGTTGACAGTAAGAGGTTATCAATTTCACCTGAAGAACCGCATTTATTCTGGTGAGTGGCTTTTGACAGATTACAATCAATACATTGTTGTTTGTGATTGCTGAGATATGCATATGAAACTTACTGATCTTCATCTTATGTAAACCTATTTTGGCAAAGGTTTGGTGCTTTTGTACATAGAAAGGGTAGAAACAAGTTTGGGTGGGAAAAGTAGTAGTCGTTGTAACCAAAAGGAGGAGGCCTTCCGCTGTATCTTAACACTCCATGCACTTTTGGAACATCCTCCTAGGGATTTCCCAGATGATGTTAGGAAGGGCATTGTTAAGGGTTTTGTTCAGATTTTTTCTTTTACAAGGTACAAGAATGATTCATGATATTCTATTTTCTTTTTTTACCCTTTAGGTGTTAACATTATTTGTTCCCTTATTTACTGACCATAATATCAACGAGGCTGTGTCCCTTATTATAACATGTACAGGGATGAAGGAAAAATATCACGAAAGCTTATTGAGTGTGTTAATACATACTTGTTGAAGGATGGTCCAAATTTGGGTTATTTATCCCTGGAGATCCATAATGCTGTACAGCAATTTGTATTTTGTTGGTGGCTTACTACTCGTGACCGTGGGCTTAAGGTTGATTGGCATTCTAAATTACTGCATTTTTCCATTTTATGCTTCATTCTTTCAAATGTGACCTTTTTTTTCTTTTTTCAGGATCTACTTATAATTTATGCAAGGCTGCAGCTAAATCTGACAAGGGGTGCTGCTGATGGAAGTTCTTTGGTACAACAACTGTTAGATGTGCTATGTAAGGAACTAGATCAAAGCAGTTTAACTGGTGTTGGTGTTGGTGTTGGTGTTCCTTGGTGAGTTCCTTTTCTTTCTCTTTTTTTTATCCTACTTTATTTATTGTCAGAGTTGATCTCGACAATTTCATGTCTGGGCTTTGAATTGTGATCAGGACAGAAGCAACTAAGGATGATAAAATTGGAAATTTAAGTGGTTCACAATTTAACTTGGTGGAGCTTGCTTCCTTAGTACTTTATCGGGTACTTCCTCCATTCACTGGCAATTAAAGATGCTGTAGAATATGGTTCTTTTGATGTGAAAATTGCTGATTAAAATTGGTAGGTTTTTCCAAATAAGGTGTGTTAGGGATGTTAAAACTGATATATGTGGTCAGAATGTTAGTGTATCTTTGTTACAGTTAAATTAATTAAAATAGCAGCTCAAGACTTTGCTCATTTTGTTTTGAAGGAATTTTTGTTACATATAAATAGGTATCTATTATTATGAATGGATATGAGTACTTTGGGGTGTAAAGCATTTAAGATGCAGTTCTGAAATTTTACTCGCACTATGTTTTTATTCGAGAAAAACTTGGTTCACCATTTGATGGGATATCACTATCTTAGGCGTGTATTAACACAGCTAAATCACCAACAAGGGAAAAGCGGCTTAGAAGGGAGCATGTTGGTGTCCTTTTAAAGGAAGCACTTATTAGAGGGAAGTGGTTATGGTATGTTTCAAGTGCATATGGTTATTTTGACTAATGTCTATCAGTTTCTACTTGTTGAGACCTACTACAGATAGGTTGATATAAACCTTTTCTTGTCTATCTCTTTGAAGATGGTGATTGGGGTATTGCTATGGGACAATAGTGGGATATGGCAGGTCTTATTTTTCCATATTTGACAAAGTTAGAACACTTGGAACTTGTTATTTGGTTTGTTGGCATACTAATGAAATTGCTATTCATTTTTTAGGGAATGAGCAAAATGATGCTCTCTGTAGTGCTTGTCTCTGCTCTTCTCTTTAATTTGACAAGTATTTTGATTATGTACAGAAAACAAGGCTTTTGTATCAAAAGAATGTATGTAAAGGAGAAATTGTTGGGCATATCTTAGAAGTATTTTATGGTGCATTGCATTTGTGGATGTAATTCTGTGCTCAATGCCTTCATTTTTTTTCAATTTTCAGAGTTTGGTTTCTTTCTCTTCTTGTTCTCTTCTCTTGTTTATTTCATTGTTGAAGTCATTGGAACTCCTTGTTATCTTATAATTTTGGTCAAACATTCCTTCCTTTCACCTTTAAGTAAAGAAATTCTCTGGATTGTAGATACCTTAGACTTTTAAGTTCATTAATTTGTTATTAGTATTTTATTGGTTTCCTTGTTATCTAACAAACGACAATGAGAACAGGGGTTAAGGATATATTTTTGGATCATTTTCTGGACTAGAATATTAAATTTAAAGAAGGGAATGACAGAAGTTTTATGCATATCTTAGTGGCTTTCCAGTTAACATAACTTTTCTCAATATTGTTGAGTCCTATTCCCTATTATTATTTTGTTTTTCTTCACTACTGCTATATTAGGACAAAATTCATTTGCTGTATTGCAGGAATGCTGCATTTTGTTCTCTGGTTCGTAATTACTACACTCGCATGAGTAAGGATCTTTTCATAGACTGGTTTGAAGCAATTTCTTCAAGTTTTGAGAGGTAATGATGCTTGTAATGTGGCAATAGAAGATGTAATTGCCTCTTCATTTCGATATAACCTTGCAGTACTTTGTCTTGGTTTTGCAATATTAACTCAGTGTTAAATTTGAAATTGAAAAATGCATGGAACTCCTGAAGTTGTTTTTTGTAGTTTATCTCTTTTTCCATAAATCATACTTGCATGAATGTTAGAAGTTAGGTTTTCTATTTGCTTGAAATTCTTTTAGTCAATTTTAACCTTTTAACACCTTGCATTTCAATTTTTAAATGATTGAGTATTAACGTTAATGCTTGAAGTTATTATCAAGTTACTGTTCTGACCATGTTGTTGTGATCCGTGTACGATTCTTTTATTAATCTTTAGATGACATTCTAATTATTCTGGATCCTCTATTCTTGGAGTTGCATTTTTGACTTTAGATTATGGGTGATTTGGTGTAAAAGTTTGTGAATTGCCTGTCCCTATCGATAGAATTACATACATGTTTCTGATTTTGACATTTAACAGAAACATAGCGGGAAGAAATGCAATTTAGCCATTTTTTGAGGTCTGAATCATGTGGATTATTATCATTCTTTAGAAGGTTAAATGTCCCAGGGCTGTCTATCCTCTTTGGTTCTTAAAATACTGCCTTATTTTGTGAATTTGTTTCTAAGTCTCTTTGTTTCTTTAATCCACTAAAGACATCTGTGTTTTTAGTGTTTTGTCTTTGAAATTTGATGGGGTTTGATTTCACTTTCATCAGTAACGAAATCTGTTATTATTGGCTTGTATTGCTAAAAAAGTTGATTAGAATTAGGGATTTATAACTGGTGGTAATCTACCACTTCTATCTATACTGTCAACTTGAAAAATGTAGGTATCCATGAGGCTAATCTATTTGACAAAGGAATATTGTAAAATTAGCTATGACAAGTCTTGGTGTCATTTATCCTCATTAAATATGATGTCAACTGATAGTTATGTGAAACCCAGACCAGATTGCTAATGATTTTGGGGAGGATTATTATACCTGTATTTGTTGAATTTATGAACCTTATTTTGCAGAATTCTGAGTGATGCAAATGTGACACATACTTATGATGGTTTGCTATGGACTATAAGGTCTGGTTCCCCGGTCTTTATAAACCCGGTCTTTATAAACATAATCAATTTGTGCTTGTTTTTATTCTATTATTTCTCTTCGTAAGATAAGGAAGTACTTTGTTAAAAGGCCAAAAGCTGAGCGATCTAATGCTTGCATGTTTCATCATTCATTTTAATAACATTTTTTTTCTTAAGAGAAATAGATGTTCCTTTTAGTTTTGTTTTTTATTTCTGGCTATCTTTTCTGTATTACTTTTGCAACCCTTGTTCTAATATGCATCTATTTGCTATGTTAGGAGTTTGCAGGTTCTCTCTGCCACTTTCCTGATTCCAGATTCTAAAGTGGACATTTCATCAGGCTCCTCTTCCTTGCCAAACAAGGTTTTTATTCTTTCCTCTATGCTTTAATTTTTCTAGTTTCTTTTGTTCTTTCTTCTTTTTCTCTGACAATGTGCTTTAATTATAAAAAAGTTATCAAGTCAAAGCTTTCTGATTGGGTGCACCCTGTGTTCCAATATAGTTGATTGCACTGGATCTACATTTTATTGGTCCTTCAACCAGACTGTGTGTTAGGTTTGCAATATAGAGTCAGGACTCAGTCTTTTCTTCAAACTTTTTAGTGAAACTAACAAACATTTGTTAATTTTTGCTTTTGACATGTAGCAAATAAAACTTAGATTGTTAGTTTCCTATTATTATTTTAAATTTCTTCTAGCTGACTGATAAAAGAACATTGAAATGTTTGTCTTCTCTGAATTGTTTTCTCATCCAACTTGACCCCCCATTAGAAAAGCTATGAAGAGTGTGCTGAGAGTTTTTTGTGTCCATCTGATGATTTGGTGGCGTAGAATTACTGGAAAATGATATAACTTCAGATCTCTCCTATGAGTTCCTATAATTCTTTGTGGACTCTCCTATTAAAATTCGAGCCCCTTGCAAGTTTCCAGATTTACGTTGTTATCCTTTACTAAAGGAGTTCTGCTATAAATTTCCTATCGGGCTGCTTATATCTTCTTTAGTTCCACTAATATGGTTTATTTCAAGTGTATCTCTTTAGTGATCCTGGGGTGACTTGTTGATTCGTCAATTTGCAGTTCCACTCTGGTTGGGGCTTGATATGGAAGTGCCTAATGCATGGGTTGCCAGTATTTAGTAACATAAGTACTGTTGTAAGTATCATTTGCACAATCTTTGCTAGATTTATTATTGGTGACTTCTCTTCATCTTCTTTTTGGCGTTTTGATGTTATCTGTCACCCTATCTGGAAAAATTGTCTCATGCTAACTATTTGTGATTTTTTTTCATTTGATGCATTGTTGCAATTTCACAATCCTTAAGGTCAAAATGAATGATGACATATTAGGATTTTGTGGCTGTTTTCTTGTTAAATGTGCGGGGAAACCATTCAACTCAAAAGCTTTGACTTTTGGGTGAGTTCTAGTAATGTATAAAATATTACTCGATCACACCTCACACGAGAATAGACAAATCACAAGAATAACAAATCCACCATAGATGAAAACTGTCAAACTTGAACTTGAGACAATTGTTCATAAGGGTCTGTTATTAAGACACCATTTGACCTTCTCAAGTATGAAGCTAATGGTATGCTTACACGATGTTGATTTTCATTCTACTCGGAGCTAAAGGTTGAATACTTGATCATGGCGTGAGTATTCAGGATATTTTTGGTAGTTATAGTGGCAAATCACTAATGGTTGTACCTTTATTGTGATTAATGGAGGGGGCTTTTTGGCACTTCTCTGCTCTTTCCCTTTTTTTCTTTTGCTTTTAGTGTACTTGTAGCGCGTTTTGTTGATGAAAATGAAAATATGCTCATAACAGCTGTTGTTTTATTGAACAATCTGGTAGATCTCTTCATAGTATATTATGTTCAGTATTTTCAATTTATTCTGGAAGCTTGTTTCTAGCTTAATTGTCTGCCCATATTCACTTCGTGAAAACCATGTAGGTGGATGCTGCATTTATACTACTTGGAAACATCATGTCAAAGGTGGGTACAAGTCCTTTTAGACTCAGCTTCTCAGATTTATTATAAGCAGTTTCCTTGTTGATTTGTTGAGACATTTAAGCAGTGAAAGAAATCTTCAAAATTTTTGACTTGAAAGAAAGGTATCTATAGATTCTTCAATCATACCTCTGTTTGATATGGCTCTGCCAATGTTCTTGTTTCTCTCAGGAACTAATAAATACATGTTTCGTGCCTCAAGATGTTTGGGATCTTAAGATTTTTAAGCAGATGCCATCAATGTAAGTTTATTTTCATGACACTGCCTGAGAAATATTTTTTTTTTGGAAATGTACACATCCCATCTTTGAGAAAAGCTCAATGACGCTTAACCTTGCTGTTTCTTAATTTTATTTTGGTATTGGTGGATTCTCTTCTATAGGTTCTGTAGACACTCTTTTGTTTGAAAATGTTCATATAGGGAACCGGTCGTCTATATTATTACGATCAGAATACTTGCTACTTACATTTTGCTATGATGTTATCCAGGGCCACCTTGTACTTCATTGCTTGTTACTTTTCTCACAAGGGTTCTCAAGTAAGTGGTTTAGGCTTCATCTATGGAATATTTACCATTTGCTTTCTTGCCATGTCATGATTGTTTTCAATTGTCAATCAGTGTTTGTCCCAGCCTCATACACTCAGAGAAGCCATAGCAATTTTCCTCTGTTTTCTTATCCCTCAATTCTTGAATTTTATGTTTGAACCTAACCCACAAATATCCATGTTGCACCGTCTTTTCATGGCCTCCCATGTTATGGACCAATGTAACCTATTACTGAGTTCAACCTGTTGATGAGTTGGGAATTAAATGAATAATTGTTGGCTTGTCAAGTTCTTACTGGGCTCAGGGAACATGTATCCTCATTTGGCCTAGTTCAAACCCCATCTATATGTCAGGATGCTAGTTCTAGGAGCTTTTCTTTTCAGAGTTAAGATTGGTTTCTTCATATTTAGAAATTCAACTTGGTCTTTTTAATGTTTTTGTAGGTTGATCTTCAAGATTCACTACATCTTAGGAAGAATCTTATGGGAGCAGTTTTGTTCTACCTAAACTGGAAGGTTTGTTTATTGCAGTTGGATTGTCTAAATTCATACCTCCGTTTATGTTCTTTCGTCCCAATAGGTTAGAAAATGAGATATATGGTTGGAAGTGTCGTCCCCTCCTAATAATTTGCTTCTTTGAGGTGGAACAAAAATTTTGGAGTCAAATATGAAAGTTGATGGCATAATCATGTGCTGTGTTAATGGTCATTAGGGTGATCTTTTCTAGTTTGGTTTTGAGGAGATTTAGAGGTATGCTTTATCCTATTACAATGTATGCAAATCAACAAAGAGCTAATATCTAGGTTTTTTTTTAATTTTCCAAAAAAAAAAGGTGCTAATATTCACAAAAATTAGAGTGAGGAATTTGGTTATGTGGTTCGGGAAAGATTCCAAGGTCCCATCCCTTGGATGTCATAGTGATTTGCATTGCAGAGAATTATTATCAACTTCCATTGGATGCTACATATGCTAGCCTCTCTCCTTTGTGTTTATGCTTTTACTTTATGCTTTAAGATGGTAGTGTTGCTATAGTTGTATCCTTATTTGTTGCTACTACCCAAGCATGGCTAAGCTCTTCTAGAGGTTTATTTCTGTTGGCTGTTCTGATGGTTCCTTGTGCTATTTGAAGGAAGGTGCAAAAGAATTTGCTAAGTTTTCCTTTACACCTTTGATTTTGTATATGGGCCTGTATCGCTTAAATGCTGGATGATCTTAATACTTTGGATGCAAATTTTGGTAGTTCCTCGTGCTACTATTTATTGCTTGGTGTCAACGATTTTTTTTATATCAATTCCCTTGCCTTGTATGGCAATGTCCTTTTCTCTCAGTTTGGGCTTTATTCATCAATGTTTTATGCAACTCAGAAGAAGGTTTCTGGTCCAAGTTGCCAAACATGATTACTTCCTGTTATTAGAATAGAATAGGATCAACCTGCTTGTACTAAGCTTACAAGTACTATTGGACACCTCTATGATGGCTTGAACTTTACTGTACTCTTTGCAAATGATGTTTGTTTTCTCAATACAGGAAACTTCCACATTGAATGAGCGAATGGTGCTTTTGTTACCAGCAGCTGTTTATGCACTTTGTGCTGGTTGTGCTCCTTTTATTCATTATTATGAAGGTTTTTTCTGTCCGTGCTCTTTTTCAGATGATTGTCAAACAACTGATGATGGTGATAATGTATGCATCATTTTAGATTTTCAAATAAACTATTGATTTTTGGACTTCATACATACATCTTATTTTGTTCGGGACACTAAAATCAAATTATTTATAGATAGATGGACACGAGCATGCAAGACAATGCAAGCTTTTTGATTGTTTTGTGGAAGTTATTGCAAGCATTGATTCTGTTCCCAAAGCTAAGGTGTTGTGATCGTTTGTGCTTTTGTTGTTCCTTTCTTCTTGGTGTTTTGGG
>JAOTBA010000006.1:28394847-28409545 GCA_025629845.1 Erythroxylum squamatum | reverse complement strand
TTGATCTCTGTTTCTATTTTGCCTTTCCCCCAGGATACCTCTCAGATCAACCAATTGAGGGTGCCAGTTCAGTGAGTGTTCCCATTTTTCTTTCATGTTATAACAATACAGTTAAATTATTATGTTCAACCTAAACCACAAATATTCATGAAAATGCTACCATAATCATTATTCTACATTATTCAAACTTGTATACTTCTGATTCTTGCCTTATATATATTTGTTATGTCAACGATTTTTCCCTGCTATTTTTGGCAGATGGAAAGAACTCAGCACGTCCATGAACTTATCAATATATTGCGACCAACCCTTCCTAAGGTATGTAAATAGATGCTCTATTATTTGATTCTTTGCTTATTTTCGGCATTAAGTTAGTCCTATTTGTTGTATATCAGTAGTCGTGAAGAAGCAGGCACGCAGGTAATCTTGTAGCAAATGAATTTCTTTACTTTTGCAGAATGTGTAAGAACTTCCAAGTCTGCCTTTAATTGACATCTCACCCCATGTCATGTAGGTGAGATCTGTCTAATGTGGTGGAAACACAAGTTATTGCTGTTGATCACCCATAAATGGACACTTATTACTCGCTCACCTGGACATATGTTAACTCTAATTCTACTTGTGAAGAACACAAATTTGCTTCAAGGAGGACATTATTACTTGATTTGTATAGCCACTTTTGTGACAATGATACTATTTTTTTCTACTTGTATTCTGACATAATTCTCACTGGAATTTTAAATCTATTTTATATTTCAAGCTAAGACATTTTCCATAACTACTTTTGCTCTGACTTCTGACTTGAAGTTAGTTAAATGGTCTTCAACTTGGCATTAAAGATTGACAGAGGGTCTAGGTAGACATTTCTTAACTTGAAATGTTTCCGAGCATCAACACTTCATATTGTCCTCTTCAAGAAAATGGACTGAAAAATAGTTTTACATACATTTAAGATAAATTTATAACTCTTTCTTCTGATCTAAGAGTCCAAAGTTGGTCGAGAGCCATCTACTTTTTGGTGTCATCCTGAAGTTCTTTTTATACTGTCTTGATCCATCTCTTCTGCAATTATTAATTTTAGCGTTTATAGCTCAACATGGGCAGTGAAAAGTATTCTACCCAACATTTCAGCCTCCAAAGTTACTCTCAGACCTTGTCTTAGTGATCTTTGGTCTTAGGTTTGGAATGATATAACAATCTGCTCGTCATTCTGAGATGTGAATGAGTTTTAAGAGCAACCTGACAAGGAATTGGGCAGTTGAGGATTTCATGGATACTTGTCTTGTTAGAATATGATGGTTTTTTAATACTATTTTCATGTTTCAGTTAGTGGCTAGTAAATATTTATTAACAATTTGTTGTATTGAAAGGCTATCAATCTTTATACATTAATTGGAGGACAGTGTGGGGACTAAAGTCACTGAAAATGATGGACATAAAAGTGAGTCCGAGATGCATTTTCTTGGTTTCTTGATTTGGTACACAAGCTGCCTAATACAAGATAGACTTTTGCTATCAATTTAATACAAGACATATATACATACACACACACATACATATTGTAATATATAACTTGTTCTTATAAAATGTCCATGAGTGGACCTTGAGAGGAAGTTGCTGCCAGCAGGAACTGGAAAATGAAACTTATTCAGAGGCTTTTGCTACTAAATTTTGAACTTTAAGTAACTGGAAAACTAAATTCATCCAGAGAGACTTTTACTGTAACTTGGGTGATTGGAACCTCCAGTTGTTGTTGCATATTGTTTACAGATCTTATTCTTCTTGTGTGTAGTTTCCATTTATGTGTGACAGAAGATGTTAATGATTATATTTACTTGCTGTTTCTGGACACCTTAAGCTTGGTTAAGAGAATCCACTGGAGCTGTAGCAAAACTAACAATGATATTGAAAGGCAATTGTTGTGTGTGTGTGTGTGAAATAATTTAACAGCTAGGCCACTTGCAATGGCCAATAGAATTCAAGCAAATTTGAGCATTAGTGTCGAGTTAGCTGAACACTCATTGGCGTTTCATATAACTTAGCTATTCCAATTTGTTGAAATTTCAGTGTAACACACCCTTTTATTCATGGAAATGAAAGGAACCAAACACAAACTTTTTATTTTTCTACAAATGGACCTTGATAATTTCTTAAGCTTAATTTCTTTTGGAAAAATCGTTCAAAATTGTGCTAAAATCCAATGCTTTTTCTTTTACTATGCACCCCCAGGATTTTCATGGAAATTTTGCTAATGATTTATTGAGCAAAACGAATGTTACTGCTGTAGCAGGTGATAGTGAAAGGCAAAAAGGTTTGTTGACCTTAACTTCTTCTAGTATTGTTAGAAGATGTTACTGTTCTTTTGTAAGAAGTGTAATTTCTTCTAATGATTATCCAGGTATTGAAGTGCCACCTCATACAACGCTGCGACCGGTTGCCACTATAGATGTATGCGTTTGTATAGTGATCTCATGAAAAATTAATTCTCATTTATAGGGATCTGAAGTCTGAAAAGTGTAACCTTCTTTGGCAGAAGCTTGGAGCTGACAGTAAAAAGAAAAGTAGTGAACATAAAAAAGGTCTGCCTGAGGGAAGTGAAAAGTTATGTGAGCTGAAATTTGGGAGCTATTGCCTTTGGCGTGAAAAACATAGGGAAGATATGAAGGATGCTATGGTGAAGAAATTAAAGGATCAGCTTTTTGTGGCTAGAGCTTATTATCCTAGTATTGCGAAACTTCCAGCACAAAGCAAACTGTCCCGTGAACTGAAGCAAAATATTCAAGAACTGGAGCGTGTCCTTAGTGAAAGCACCACAGATGCTGATCTTCCACCACGGTAAGTCTTTCTAATTTCCTCAATGTCCCTATCTTTCATCCATGGTGACAATCAATTATTGATTTTATGTGACTTGAAATAATCTTTAAACATGTTAATTATCATCATTTTGGATCTGATTACTAGTTTGAAATGTTAGTATAATTTACTGAATCAATAAATTTCCATCTACTGTGAGTGTTTTATCAGTTTGAGAGATGCTATTTTCTATCGTAACTTACATGTTTATTAGATCAAAGCATCAAGTAACTAACTCACTGTAGTTGTGGAAGATGTATAATCAAAGAAAAATCATAAGGAAATCAAATGAATCAAAAGGATTAAGGGAAGAGGAAATGAAAATCAAAGAGAAAAAATGTAATTGGATTGATTTATGGAAATATCTCAGGTCCTTTCAAAGTAAAAGAATCTCGCAATGTCACTCCAATTTACATAGCTATAGCTGAAATTTAGCGGTGTCCCACATTATTAACTATGAGAAGAAACAAATTTGCATACCATTTGATGTGGCATTGTGAGCTCCATTGTTATTGTCAACTCCTTGCGTTCACTTCTTCCCATATTCTTTCTTTGGCTTAGTCATACCTGCTTGTATCATTGTAATATCTGTTTTCCCTATTCCAGATTTGCTCTCACCTACTTGAGACTTATCTCAACCATACCCTTGACTAATACAGCTTGTTTTTTTCTTCACAATGGATCACTTGCCTTAGTGCCACTGCCTGTTCACCTAGGAGCCCATTTTTAGATGTAAAGATACTGATGTCATGCAAACTGATAGGAACCAGAAAAATAGGAGTACAAATAACTGAGAATGGAATTTATTGATGAATTTGAGAGCAAGAATCTTAAACTCCCAAGTAGTCCGTATGGAGAGGACCAAACTCCAAAACAAAAAGGATTAATTTCTCAAGATGCCGAATTAAATCTAGCTATCAGGTATTTATACTGATAGGTTCCCAACAAAGTGCATAACTAATTCCTAAAGTCATGGGATAAGATAAATAAGCAGTAGCTAAAATAAAGGCTATCTCAAGTTGGCGTTGGAGTCTTTTGCGCAGAAGTCAAGTTGGTGTTGGAGTCTTGGTTACGTGCTATTCTAGATGTTCTTCTGGAATAAGTCTTAAGAGGTGGTATAGTATCATAGTGTACTAGGAAAACATATCCATTTTGGAAAGTATTAAACCTTAAGGATGAGCTAATTAAAACCATAAGAAGTCGTATTGTGAAGCGCAACATTGTAGGTGATCTAATGAATTTTGTCCCAAATGGGACAATTGTTTTGCAAATATGGCAAGGCTAAAAAATGCTCTGCTTGATTCAATGGGAAGGAGTTTGTTTGTGTGATGAGAAGCTGAACATAATTCTTTTCTATGGTAAAATATATGCCCACACGAAGCATATTTGTATCAGAATTTAGGATCAATAATTTTTGGATGAGAAATGTTGGCCAATATGGTTCCACCATCAGATTATTATTAGCATCACAACATCATTATAGTGTGAACAAAATTAAGTGAAAAGTACCAGTACCACAATTTGGCATCATTATAAGGCACCAAAATCCTTAAGATACTGGGGGATTTGGCATGATTAGTCCTGCAATTGTTTCTCATGTATAAAAATAAATGTTAATTATGATGTCTAATTGGCCATTTACATTGGATTTGATGTTGCTTTCTCTTTCTTATTGCAAGCCTTGTCCCTTATTTCTTTTATGACATTCCCTTTCTCATGCAGTAGTGTTGAAAACTCTGTTCACATTTATCCTATGATTTGACTATGTTTTATGAAGTCTTTATAAGATTTATTGTCTGTTAAAACTAGGCTTTTGTGTGTTTCTACTTGCAGGGTTTGATGTGCCTAAGAGACCTAATTAACAGAATTGGAGAATTTGGAGCTCTTGATTGGGTGGGACGTGTTAGGCTTATTGAATGCATTTGCAATTTCATCTTACTCAGCCCTCAAATTGGTCTGGTAAAGACAGTGTTATGCTTATTGAATGCATTTGCAATTTCATCTTACTCAGCCCTCAAATTGGTCATGTGAATACTAAGACGGAAGTATATGCATTAATTGCAGTTGTAAAATAGATGAAGCACCAGTTAACTTTGTAGAATGGATGAAGCTATGGTGGATGTTGTAAATGAAAATTTGAATGTGATAATGCAAGAAAGAGTTGTAGGACAGGGACATTATGGGATATGGGAAAACATACATGCTATGTTATTTCCTATCTCTAATCTAACAACGAAAATCTAAGATCATCTCCGGTAACACATTTGTTGGTTTATCATGTCACTTGTTTGCATATCTGTGTTTTTTGCTATATAATTTCAGGCAATGATCGAAAGGTTGTTCTTGCTACTTCGAGATCCTGATTATCGAGTTAGGTTTTTGCTCGCTTGGCGTATTGGTGTTCTGTTCCAAACATGGGATGGCCATGAGGAACTCTTCCAGGATATTTGGTGAGTTGCCATGACATACTTCATAATCATAGCAAACTTATAAGCTGTATTTGCATCTAAGATTTGATTATGCATCAGCATCTAAGATTTGATTATGCAAACATGTCATGTAGATGTTACTATACAACTAATGTGAAAGCTGGATAACCAGTCATGTTTGCAAGTTGGCAGTTTGGCACCATTATCATGTGGCCTATAATGCAATTATTTTTGAGGGATTTAAACTACTATCCTCAAATAATCTAATTATTCATGTTGTTGTGTTGAGGTGTGACGGCAATGAGTTTGTACTTTTTCCCCATATGTTGCATAATCTCCAGCCTGCTTTCCCTTGCAGTGTTCAATGTTGTTGAGTTCATTGTTTGACATGCACTTTTTTCTTTTCTTTTGATTGCTATTGGTTATTGTTTTTCACTAGATGGTCATACAAGGTTGTAGTATGTTATCCACTCTGTTGTACTCATATGACGTTTTCTCTGAGGTCTACATGATAAGCCACAATGTTTTGAGATGCTCACTCAATGTTTGATCATTACATGGTTGTGAAGAATGCTTTCGCTTTATCAGGCCGTTCTACACAAATCTGACCTGTAGCATTATTATAGTTTTTGATCTTGTATTTCTCAGTGTCTAGCTTATCATCTTCAATTTTAATCATTCCTTTCAACTTTTGATATAGTTCAAACTTTGGCGTTTTACTGGTGCTTCCCTTCAAAGGAAAGGTTGTTACTGCAAAGGAGGTCCTAGCTACTGGTCCCCAGTCACAGACTGCAATTGAAACTGTTGTTATTACTCTTATGCATCTTGCTTTGCATAGTGAAAAGATTGAGCTGGAGGTAAACTTCTTATGTATTTGAATTTCTTTTGACCTTATTGGCATTTAGATTCAAGAGTATTTACATTTCTGGATTGTATTCCTGTGACTATGCAGGCTATATTCATTATGTGTGTGGTTTCTGCTATTGATCCTTGTCACAGGTATATTCCAACTCTTTCTGCAATTTTTTAGGGTAACTACTTTTCTGACTGTTGGTCTTCTTATTCAGGGAGTTAGTGAATGCAGCTCTAAATAATCTATCAAGGCAGTTCCATTATACAAGTAGATTCAAGGTTTGTGCCTGTGGCTATCATTGCCTATATAGAATGCCTGTTGAGAGGCTTAATTGGACTAGTTTCTTCAGTTTATTTTGATTCCACTTGATTTTTTCCACCTCGAATCATTACTTTAGTTTATTTTCTTATGCTTTGCCTATCATGGGAATCTAAAGTGGTAAAAGAGACTTCCAAAGGAAACAAGATTCTTTGTAGTGTTAATCCTGAATTTTGTGAGCTATACTTTCCATTTTTATATTTCTAGGATATTTGAATTGGGTTAAATGTACATTTTATATTTAGCTTTGAAGATCTTATAGTTTTGAATCTACAAGATTATCCATATGGGAATATTTGTCAGTATAACTTAAATAAAACCTTGGCAGGACATTGTTATTCATTTTTCTTTTCTGCCAATTAGCAATATTGCCATCAGAATGATAATAATGGAAAATTTATTGTTAATAGAAAATTAGAAGTGAGCCTACGATGAAAATTTAAAGACTAAATTGGTCTTCAGAGCTAATTCATAACTCAGGAAATGTAAAAACCACAAACTACAGTGGGTTTTGATATTACCCTTTTTGTAATATGCTTTGGCAGCTCATGACTAAGTTGTTATATTTTTTCTTTTCTTCAGTACTTAGAGGAACTCAAGGGACCAATTCTCTTTTTCTGGGTTGCTTGTGGTGTTAGCTTAGCTGCACTCGTTGAGGTATTAGATACACGTTTATGCTTCTTCCTATCTTATTTTATGGTAACAATATAAGCTCAAAGGTCATCCTATTCTTGATTGTAATATACTTTGAAATGAATTGGTACATCAAAGCAATTGCAAATTATTTCCCCATTTTGGAGAAGAGACTTCAATCCCAAATTTTCTTTGTAGGACAATTTAAAAGAAATTTTTGAAAACAGTAAAGGTTATATATTGTTTCAATATTCCAAAGATTGATAATTACGCTTAATTGAAAAAAAAACCCTTTCATATCTTTTGATACTTGAAGTTTTGTATAGTGGATTGTAGATCAAGGTCTTTGTATAATTAGGGTTTGCAAAGAAACATTCAACTACAAGTATTAGGCGCCTAGGAATGGTACCATTTCTAATGTGCACCTTACATGGAAAGGTGTTGGTTTGAAACTGTAGAGATAGCATAGGCCCACCATACAACCGTACCTTGTACTAAAACTGAAATTTATTCGCTATGTTGAGGGTAAGATGGTTTGGACCAAAAATCTTTTGATCCTAAAGAGTCTGATACTATGTCAAGGAATTATTAAACCTTGAAGTTCAAAGATTTTAGGCGAGATCTAGGACTAGATTACATCTAACTCTATTCTCCTTCCGTGGAAGCCCGTTGGATTGAAACATTGGAGTTAGAACCTGATTGATGGTATCTTCGTTCAACTTAAAAGCTTTAATTGAGTTTGGTCTAGAAAATAGATTGTAAAACAATTCTAATGAGCTTGTTTGGTGCTATTTTCATTTCTAGTTATTATTGGAAGTAAATATCTCGTCTAACCATTGGATAACTGCTCTTTGTAGATCCGGCAATTTTTTGTTTCAGATGTTGAACCTAGTTATTTTATGCAATATTGTTGCCAATGGCTTCTTCCAGCTTTGATTCTACATGGCAACACTTCTGACCTGAACTTGGTGGCGAAGGTAGGATTAATCGGTATCTGTTACTTGCTATTGTTAGCTCATAGTTTCCTGAAGCACTCATCATTATGATTGATTTTTTTTTTCTTTACTTGCAGGTTGCTAGTCAAAGTCTGACTCATCTAGTCAGAAATTACTTTGTGCCAATTTTTTCAGTTTGTATGGCATTGCATTGCAGTAAGAATTCTGAATGGAAAAGGGGAGCTGTAGTCCTTGGGACTTCAATTCTGCATCTGGCAGATATTTCCGAGAATGAAAGAGACAATCTAATAAAGAAACATATGGTATGCTACTTCAAGTATATGTTATTTATTATGTGTCATTGGATTCATAGATGTTAGCTATTGTTTTAATACAAAACTGAATGCTAACAGGAAGCCTTTCTGCTTGCTTGTATGTCTAATATGGTGATGGGATGCAAATTAGTACATTTTTATCTTATTGTCTTCACATGAAACTTCCTTGTCATCTGCGATCTGATTCTAATATATACCAAACTACTTACTATCAGTTAGTAATTAGTAATTCTTATGCTTCATGAGTTTGAAGGTGGAAATGCTTTCTATTTGCTATTGTTGTTTTTTCTTTTTGATTTGCAAGAGAATTTGTTTTCTGATGTCATTAATTTTAGGTCATCTAATGAACTTTCAACAAATAACTTGTAAATGATCATGGACATCCCTTTCTCTGGAGCTTCCAGGACATTGAGTTTTATTAAATGGTCGTTCAGGCTTTCCAAGACGTGTTTGCATTTTCCAACTACATTTAACCTATTTTTTTGGGGACATACGCACTATGCTGTTTGTTACTTTGACCATATTTCTATTGTAGTTTGTTTCTTCACTATGCTTTCTGAATATGTAGGTATCTATTGTGAGCCAGATATTGTCTTTCACTTCCTGTTCATCAGACCCTCCAGTACCTTTCTTCTCCAGAGATACAGTGGCACGCGCAATTCAAACCATAGTAGATGGATTCTTGGAGATGTGAATTTCCTATCCTCCTGTGATTTTGAATTGCTACTTTCTAGATCCTTAGTGTACATAAATATGTTTTGTTTTGATATAGGGAGGATTATTCTACAAGTGTCTCTGTTGTTGATAAGATCAACATTTTTCGTCCAGATAGAGTTTTCATGGTAATTACTAGATAGATCATGTATACAATTATTTTTATGTCAAGATTATTGGAGCATTATTGCCACTGCATTTGATGCATCCTTTGCAATTGTGCAGTTCATGTTAGAAATACATTACAAGATAGAAGCAGCATGTCATCCTAGGCATAGATGTCATAAGCTGGCTGGACTTGAGGCGCTTATAGATATTCTTGGTCACAGGGCTGCTGTTTCAAGCACCTACAGGTATGTATTATGGTGATTTTTTTCAGTTATAGTATTAATTCATGATTTCGAACAATTCAGATAGCTTTGAATCCACACGGTTTTCTTGTGAAAAAGGTGTTCAAAAGCCTTCAATTAGGTTAATTTTTGTGGAATTATAGTGCAGAAAAATTATAACATTAAAGAATTTTGGTTTCCATTATGGTAATATTCTTACATATCTCTTGATGGAGAATTGCATAGTGGTTACTGACTTTTGTAATTGTCATCTCTCGTAGTTATCCTTGAAGAAGTTCTTTTCTTGGACGATCTCAAACCTCTGCAACTTCTGCCCATCTCTCTTATTCATGATGACATGGACTAGGAACTATCACGTCTTAATTCTTTTTAGAACATTAATACTAATGTCTTTTGTGAGTTCTTGTTGTGCATAATTAAGTACATGTCCTCTTGCTCTGTCATGCTCTAGCCTTTACCTTCTCTTTCCCCGTTTTGACTCATCACCATCATCATCATCTTATTCTTCTCTGGCTTTAAGATGATTCTTGCTATTGTGTTCTGAGGACAATAGACAAAAAGTTGTGATTTTTTTTTCTGTTTCTAGTTGAATATGGGCAACTGTTCAATTTTTTTTTCCCCTGTTTCTATTGCATTTCTATTGGCATAGTCATGAGATATTTGAGTAGGTTTTGTTTGCTGTGAATTAATGCAGTTATCTTTTGAATTTGGTTGGGCAATTCATTGGTTGTGAAGCTTTACATGATCAATGCTCTCGCCTAATTTCTGCATTGCTCCAAACTTTTAAGAGTAGCCCATCCAAAGAAACTGCTAATGTGCTTGGCGAGCAGCTTCAGGTGCTTTTGTCATTTGAGCACATAATATATATTTCCTTAATAATATTGCCCCCTTGACATCTCCTGATTGTTTATATTATCTTTAGTTTTTGGTTTCAAAGTTGGTGGAATCGTGCAGTCCTATCGAATCTACTGGAAAACCTTCTGATATTAGATCATCACAGACATTATTTTTGCTTCACCATTTAACGGTGGATTCAGATCCATCTCTTCATGATTATGTTAGAGTATGTTTCTTACACTTCTAATAGAATTTAAACTTTATAGCTTATAAATACTAAATGCTTATTATATATTTATGTTTTCAATATGGTATGAAGTTGCCTTTTTCTTTTGGTTAGTTATTAACTTATTATGAAATTTAGGATTTCTTTCTTGCTAAGGTATGGATTATTTTGTTTCAGGAGTTGGAAGCCTTCCCTGAAATAGATGTCTTTGATGGGATAAGAGAATTCCATCAGGAGTTGCGTGAAGGGTACTCTCTAAGGGACCACTTATTAAAGGTATTACCGAAGCTAAGATGAAAAAGAGTTTAATCTTTTTGTGGTTCGTTTATGCAGGAATCAGGATATACTCTTTCTTTTCACATTGTTTGCTATATAATTTTGTTAATTTCAGTTTGTCAAGAGATCTCGTTACCTTCCACCACGGTTGCTCTTTTCCAGGTATGTGTCCTTCCAAAGTGAAATGCTTTCAAGTTTTTCTGAAAGTTTGATTTAAGTTTTAAAATTCTTGGTGGGGCTGTATGAATTCATAGATGGAGACTTTATGTTAATTTGTTTATATTTTTTAGTGATCTTAAATAATTGTTTGTGGCCTATGATTTATACTTGCTTACATGACTTGCAGTATTCGGGCACTCCATAAACAATTGCTCATGGGGGAATCTATATGGAGAGGAAATGATGCAAAACATATTGTGGAAGATGTATTTTGGCATGATGACTCAGAAATTGTTCATGCAGTGTGGAGTTTAGTTTCAATGTGTGGTTCAGATGTTGCTGATGGCATAAGACCATTGGTTTCTGATTTTGTATCAAAGGTATCATCTTTGTGCTTCTTCGGGTCTTTGAGATTTCTTTGTTATGTAAACTCATGCATGAGAGCGGACGTTCCTGAGCAGTTTATCTCTTCCTATTGACTGCAGGTTGGCATTGGGGACCCATGTTGTGTTGTTTTTCGTCAACTCGATGACTCCACTCACATGAAAGCTAGGCAAACCACTATTAGTGCTAATCGTGCTGAAATCAACCTTAAAGCGGATGGTGGTATTTCTGAAGATCTTCTAGTTACCCTTCTTAAACTTCTGAAGAAATATTTGATGGATGATTCTGTCAGAATAATTGATATATCATCACAAGCGCTTCGAGTGAGTTTCTCTTGTTAATATTTGTGACACTGCTGAATCTTTTGTTCCACAAGTTAACATTTGAATAGTTATCCAATTTATTTAGACAGTTTGCACTTTTTTCTGGGTTAGTGTAGGTTAACTAGCATAGTCCATTGCCATTTGTAGAGCTTTTATAATTCAGTTGAATGATCATAAGGAATTTGAAAATATTAATTATAAATTAAGCATATTTTGATGATAGAGACAGACACTCTGCATGAGCGACCCAACTTTGAATTGTGTTCTTTATTCCTTGTTCTGTCTTTCTTCTCAATGAGGGCTTCTCTCATTTTCAAATTTGGAGTATGACCTTGTGCTTGGTTTGAAAGGAAGGGTTTTTAGTATTGTCCCGATAGGGCCCCCACTAGTTCGACTAGCTAGTGAATGGTTCTTTTGGGAAAGTGGCAGGATAAGCCTATCATCTATGTGTTTGATGGTTGATGGATTAACGGTGACTGTATCTGAGAATTGGTCTTCGGATCTCTAAATTTTAAGCCTAAAACTTGTGCTTAGTGGTATTTTGTCTTGTGCAAATTTGTGCTTTTTATTTCTTTTATGTGGGTTTGTAAATGTTAACTGATGTGCATGGAAGTTGAGTGAACATTTGATCATTGTTTTGAATTTTTACAGAACCGGTATCTTGGGTTATGTATCTTTTGGTGTCTAACTAGCATGCTTGTTTTCTTTCTAAATGCTCATCTTTCTCATTTTCATTGAGTTCTTTTCAGTTATCTAATCCTTGTGCATTGAAACTTCAAATTTTTGCAATTGAGTAATAATTTATCTTAAAATAGGGAATAGTTTCCACCGAGAGGGGTCAAAGAGCAATCATGTCGTTTGATTCTTATGAAAGATCTCTTATTGAGGTAAGACATTGTAATATTTAACCAGCGAATACTTATCTTGTTTATTTTACATGTGAGTAACAATAGTGTTCAGCTATGGCATTTTGAAGGGGTTTTTATGTCCTTCAACACCATTAACTTTATATGATCTTTGGTCTGTGCTGTATTGCTTGAATT
This sequence comes from Erythroxylum squamatum, assembly GCA_025629845.1. Classification (NCBI taxonomy): domain Eukaryota; kingdom Viridiplantae; phylum Streptophyta; class Magnoliopsida; order Malpighiales; family Erythroxylaceae; genus Erythroxylum; species Erythroxylum squamatum. The sequence goes on along the minus strand of JAOTBA010000006.1, from coordinate 28,396,877 downwards.
GAGTGTGGATTATTTGGGGAAATATTGGTATGAAGATTAGTAATAATTGAATCAAGGATGTTAACTTAGACAATGCAATTGACATGTTCAATTGTACAAATACTCATCAATAGATGGAGAGCAAAAGAAATATATAATGGTGGTTTAAGCAAATAGCAGATCAGTTATAGAAATACCCACCAATAGATGGAGATAAAAATATATATATATATGTAATGAGCTTTAAAGTAAATTAATAGAAAAATAGGATTCATTGGAAATAAGTAGAATCAATCTGGGATTTTATGCTAGCTTGTTGTAGAGAAGAAAATTTACTTAGTACTCTCTAGGTTTCAACCCATCAAAGTGTCAAGAAACCATTCAACTCAAGGCCCATAAATGGATCATATATCATTCTGACATGCCCCATCACAATATGAACAGATACAACATATCATAGAATCATTGACAAACACTATTTTTATAAATTCATGACAAATGAGGGTGGTATAATTTGAGCGTGTGTTCTCTTGGTTACACAGGACTTTGATACCATATCTAGAAACCATTCAACTCAAAAGCTTAAGCTAATGGGTAAGGCCTTGAGTCATATACCATAAATGGGTCACATGCTATTCTAGCAAACAGTAATATTCCTAAATGGGATACCTAAGGTGTTTTAATGTAGATAGCTAAGTGATATTCTTATATAGGATATCTCAACATAATAATACTAAATCACAATAAATCTTCAAATACTGCCCTTTAAGTTTGAACGTTGATGTTTCAACTTGTTACAAATAATCTCAACTCTAAGCTATTTGACACAAAAGCTTAAGTGTCAGTGAAGATTAGGAATTGATTTGGTGCTGTGATATATTTGATTTTATATATCCTGTTATTGCTTAGGGTTATAGCACTATTAGGGTTTGGTTTAATATTAACCTGGGAGTAGCTCCTGTTCCGTGATGAATAACATACATATTGCTATATTGTAGATTCACTCCAAGGGAGTAAATGTTGATCTGGTGGACAAGCTTTTGTTGGATCTGGAAAGGAGGTTTGCTAGTAAGTCATGCTAGTGTGTTAAGATGGACTTGTTTGGTTGAAAGGGATCTAGGATGCTTATCAAGATATAGTTGAAGATTTCGTCATGCTAATGCACTCAAAACATCTATTTCGTAGATTTCACCACGTGTATGTGTAGCATTTTAGTTAAAAATATGATTCCTTTTTCTTAAAAATCATAATTTTGTCAGATTCTGTATTTGTCATTTCATTCTTCACAAGCTTGCAACCTGCTCTCCTATGTTATTTGTTTAATGGGTCTAGGTGGATAAGTATGTGCACTTGGTGGATTTTGCTCCTAGTTGTGGTTCGTTAATTTGTATTTTTCATTTAGCCAGAATTTGTTTTTGTTTTGATTGCATGATGCTCAAGGAATATCTCATCATTTCTGTAATTCAATCTCAGCTGAAGCAATCCCACTGGAGGAGTCTGTTGTATGGGAGACACATAACAAAACCTTTGAGATGTGGATTTGTCCACTTGTGTACTCACTGATTCGCTACAGCTGTGATCCTATTATAAGGTATATAGATTAAATTCTTTTAGAAGTTATTAATATACTTGTTTATGTTGGGATGTTTTGCTTATTCTCACCTTTTTAAGTTATCTTTTTGGTATATGGCCTTCAGATTATGCCAAGATGTTGTGATGCTAAAAGCTGAAGTGGCTGAGCTTTTGTTGCCAAGTATTGTTGTTGATCTTGCTGGAAGGAAGGATGTGAAGGACGAACTTCAGAAATTAATCTCTTCTCAGGTAAGATGCTTCTCTCTCCTAAATCAATAGTTTTCTGCCGCGTAAGGTGATTTGATGCATCAAAATTTCTCTCTCCCTCTTTCCTGTGTAAGAACGTAGAATTCTGGTGGAAATTACTATTGTTCATAGTAGTTAATAGCGGATAGCGGCGCCGAGCGGCCGACCCCGAAAACGCTATAGCGGAATAGCGGATAGCGGAGCGGCCGCTATTTCTACACACACATATAAGC
>JAOTBA010000006.1:28354864-28393253 GCA_025629845.1 Erythroxylum squamatum | reverse complement strand
TTTAAAAACTTTGAAAAAAATGGGGGGAATGATAGGTAGGAGGGAGGGAGGGAAATTTTGAAAATTTTGCAAAAAAGTCCCCCAATTTTTTAAAATTTTCAGTACTGGCCGATATTTGACCGGTATTTTGAATACTGGCCGGTATTGGCCGGTACAGCCGAAATTGGCCCGTACCGGCCGGTACCCAAGATGAGATCCGGGTACCGTTTTCTGGTCGGTACGGTATCTTCCGGTCGGTACCGGCCGGTACCCAAGACGAGATCCGGGTACCGTTTTCTGGTCGGTACGGTATCTTCCGGTCGGTACCGGCCGGTACGGTACGAATCTCTAAACATTGCTATCAACTCAAGTCTTATTCATTGACTTGGGGTCAGATTTGAGCTTAATTGTCAAACCTACAAAGACTTTGGTGGATGCATATCATGAGAATAAACATATTAGATGTGAGGGAATTTTTCAAGAGAAAATTTGACATGAATGATAATATAAACACGTACCAACTAAGGTTAATAAATAAAGGTTATAAACAAAAATAAAAAAGTTGATTTTTTATGAAACATTTTTGCCAATAGAGATACTTAGGGATCTTATTTTATATAGTCACATACCATGACTAAAAGACAATGTTTTAAAAATGAAAGTAATCAATAAACATTAAAAAATATTTTTACTAATGTGAATTTAATTTCCTATTAAAATTTGGTCTTTTATTATAATTTAATAAAAAACACTTAAAATTCCGATTCAACATCTCTTATTTTTAAAACATATATAAAAATAACTTTTAAACATAACAACTATTTAAAGTTTTTATTTTTATGAAATATATTTTTTCATTTATTTCTTTTAATTTTTCTTAATTTAAAAATTCAGTAGTGTTTGTATTACAAAGTAGAACGACGATAGATGTGTTCTTTAATTGGACTAGTCATTAAAAGTTAGTAAGGTCTTATGATTAGGTGGTTATGGTATGTAGATAGGCAAGTGAATTGATATTGGAAGTTGTCTCAAGTGTATCAAGCTCCTGCACAAACGATTCCATGGGCTTACGATATCTTTGTTTTGACCAGGAAGAAGAGCTGGTCTGTGAAACTGAGGCATGCGCATGGCGACTAATATCCCAGCATGTCCCTATGGTCAAATTCCACACAACAGTGCAACAAGCATACTGATTCATATACTATTGATATTTTTTCAGCATTACCTGAAAGTATTTCATAATATGATTCTCTAAAATTGTATATAGAAGGTTATTCCTACTCGTAATAGGCACTACTGATTATCATAAATCAGATTTCTTAACTAGCCATATGCTCCATACCATAAGGAATGGAATCAAGCTCTACGTAGTTCTATTTTCTAGCGTAAAAGATCAAAGAAGAAGAATCAGATATGAGGGAGGGCAATCAATTAGATAGATGTGGCCCGACAGGTCTCTTGTCCTGGGGAGCCTGAACTAAATAAATGGGGTATCCGAAAGAAAACACCGACATACAGTTGAAATGGCTTTGACTTTGATAATAAATAGTGGAGTACCAATGAGAAACCGTTTGCTTTACTTATGATTTATGAATTGAAATATAACTTCCAAACTAAATTAAAAATATTGACGGGAGTATTACTAATTCTACCCTAATTGTTTCCATTGGCTTCTATCCCTCCCTGGTACCCACAAGTTTGTTTTAATTAAAAAGCAAACTAAATGCACTTCTGGTTTATTGATGAAGAAAACAAAGATGGAAGCCGAATAAAATTGCAGGACATCAAATACTGAGACTGACATAATGTCTTCCACCAGGTCCTTCTGATGGACCGAGTCACCCAAATGCACCGACGAGTTGAAGCTTGATCGGCTCCTGTATGTAGTCCAGTGTTCAGAAAGATAAAATAAAAGTTAATCTACTTGAAATAGAAAATTATATTCTTCCCACCATATCGGAAAATTCTCATTTTAGTCAATGAAAAGAGCACATAAGAAACAACATAGCAAACACAATTTTTACGCTGCATCTTAACATAGCAACATTTCTTAAATGGAGTTAGTTGTTTTCAGTTCAAATAGGCACAAATGAAATGCAGCCAAATCTGTCACCAGTAGCACAAGAGAAACAAGATCCACCTGCATCATTATAGTGTTAATATATAATAGTTGGAACTGCCATTGGGTTTTGGTAACTCAAAACAAGTCATGTGGACGATTTATACATTACCAATTATTGAAGGCCTACAGAAGCTCTACAACAAGGGCTGATGCACCTCCTCCCCCATTGCAAATACCACCAACACCGTATCTTCCATTTTTCCGCTTTAGTACCTACAATATGCCAACAGTCTCACTACTGAATTACAAATTAACATTAACATGGGGTCCAATGTGCAGAAGCATACATACAATACAGCACACAATTTTGTATCATAATTGTGGGAGGACACCAAGAAAGTTGGGATGATGGTACAGCGTATCCATCAATTATCAAAATAATTATTCATCCGGTAGAAACATACCCCCAAGAGCGTGACCAAGATCCGGGCTCCACTACAACCTAAAGGGTGCCCCAGGGATACAGCTCCACCATGTACATTAACCTTGTCCTGTTGGCAGATTAATAATGTGCCTCATTATGCTTTCGTAAATTCAAATATTTAGCAAAAACTGACAGGGAATGTGAACTGGTATAAAGAACCAAGTGAAACAATGGGATTCCATATGCAGCATTTTATGAACACTGTGTCAAGAATGGTCAATATCTTATGACATGCATTGCACTTCTATGCACTAACATGCAGGCAAAAATACGAGGACAAAAAGATTGGGATACAAACAACTATGTTCAGATACTCACTGGATTAAGTCCTAGTAGTTTCTGATTTGCAAGAGCCACAACCTGCTTAAACATTATCAATTAGGAGCTTTCCAACCAGATATGTGACTGAAGATAAAAAAACGAACAAAGAAAAATACTAACCGAGAAGGCTTCATTTATTTCATAGTAATCAACTTGAGAAGCATCCAACCCAGCATTCGAAATAGCTTTCGGGATTGCCAGGGCCGGAGCAGTTGTAAATAACTCTGGTGCCTGCATAGTGAAATATGTTCATTATGGATGAAAATTACATGGATCACAATTTTTGTATGGCAAACTCCTCAATTCATTAATTTCAAGAGTTTGGGACTGCTCCAGCACACTTTTCAGTATTTGATATGTTCATGAAGTACCTGAGCAGCATCAGCATATCCCGTGATTCTTGCAATCACTTGTAGCCCAAGCTTAAGGGCCTTTTCTCCACTCACAAGTACCAAAGCTGCTGCACCATCACTGTTAAATATAACTTTCAGTGAAGTATTAGCTCTAATTTTGAAAAGAATAGTGAAGTAAGCACAACTCTACCCAACATATTCACAAGGAATAACATGCTTAACGCCTTCAAATCATAAAACTTGATCACACCGTAAAAGGTTTTAACAAGTTGTAAGTAGAAAAGTGCACCAGGCAACATAATATTTCTTGAGATAACTATGTGCATGAGGATTTTAATGAGAAGACACTGCTTGAAAATTGTGTCACTATGAGGTGTATGAAGAAAACCTTATGCTAGAGGCATTGCCAGCTGTAACAGTGCCTCCATTCTCTTTGAAACTTGGCCGGAGCTTCCGCAATTTTGCAGCATCGAACTAGAAAATATAAAAGTGAGCACACAAGAATCTGATAGCATGACAAGTAGAAGGTTTACTGAATCTCAACCAGAGATTCGGAAGGGACTGTGTGGAACAGCATGCAACTAAATGAGGTAGTACTAGAGCAGATGACCACAAATGAAGGAAGGAAGTTGGCCTTGAAATTTAACTAAGCTTCTCATCTTCCTCGAATGGCGAATCAATTCATTCACAAATTTTAAGATCAAATGGTCAATAATGCAAAAAAAATTAGATATTATTCTTATGATTATTTCCACACTACCAATAATCAACTAAATTAGCTAACCTCACAATTACATGCCAACAACTGTCTGAGCAATAACATACCAAGAAGAAACAATATATACCTTTCCCAAACCTTCATCCCTATCGACAATAGTGGAAGGCCTTCCCCTTCCACCAGACACTTCAACCTGCAAGGAACTACATTAAATACATGATACTGGAGACAGACCATCAAGGAAAAATCAACATTAAATACATGATATTGAAACAAAAAATCAAGACATCATCAATAGACTGAATACTAGATGTCTGACCTGAACAATTTCCCATGTAAAGGCCCCACCATCTTGAGCAGCAATACCACGTTCAAAGCTCTGAATAGCATAGTTATCCTACAATAATCACAAAAACATGTCATTGAAAGATAAATTATAAAAATGCATGTCAAATAAATTGAAAAGAACATCAATTATAAAAATGCATGTCAAATAAGTTGAAAAGAACATCTTAAAAAGCCAGCTATTGATGTGCATGTTGTTAGGAAAGTTTTACTATATTAGGAAAAGTTTACTTTCTATGATTTCCTCTTTATTCTATGATTTCCTCTTTATGTCTAAGATCTTTTCCTAGTAGTAGTCGCGGCGACCGCAAACGAGGTTCCTTCCTCCGGTTACGCCTCCGCCGATGACAACCTTCCTCCCTCCTCCGCTAGTAGTAGTCGCGGCGACTACAAACGAGGTTCCTTCTCTAATCTTCTTTTTAATCTTGTATGCTTGTGTCGAAGTTTCCAGGGAGTGGTGTTTGTTGTGAATGGTTTATTTTTTGTGCTCGTGCGCTGATGTTTTTGTTTTCGAGCTTAAATTTGTTTACGACTTGATAGGGTATCGTATGTTCCTATTCTCTGTGATACTTGTGGTTTTCACGACCAGAGTTTCTTGGTTTGGAGTTTGTGGATTCATTTTCCTGCATATTTTCAAAGTTGAATGTTATTGTGCCTTCTGTTCATATACAGTTGTTGATCCGGTTTTGTGTATGTGAGGTCTGTTGTCAATGTTATTAGTTAGCATCACTGGAACCCAGAAAATTTCTTTGCCAATGACGATTGTAGTATGTCGTATAGCAAAAATGTTTGTTGGTGAACTTGTGGCACCAGGATAAAAATGGAAAGTCGGCAACATCGGCGGAACCGGCACCAGTGGACGATTGTGTTGATTCTTCAAGGTTCTATGAAAGAGCAGAGGTGAGGAGAGCTATTTTCGGTTACTGTGTTTGGGGATTTTTGGGTGTGGAATCGACTGCGTGGTGATGCATATCGACTACAGCCTACTAACACGAGGCCGTCCAAGCGAAGGCCGGGGACGGGGGAACCAGAGGCCGAGGCCCGGCATGGTCTCCGTTGGCTGCCTGACAGTAAAGTTTTCAACTTTGCTTTATTTTGCTTCCTATGTTATGCTCTGTTTTCACCAGATTTAGGGGTCGAGTCTACACAATGACCAAGTCAGGAGTTGCTGGTGGAGACCTTCACAGTGAGCAAGACCGAGCACCATCCAGATATAGTTTCTGGGTCAGCAAGCGCTACCTCCGATACAACTGTTATGACTTCACTAAAAAGCATTAGTAACCTTCGCGCCTCTGCCGACGATCCGAGCTCTGAAGATGTTATTGACGGTGCCGGCGATGAAGTATAGGTTGCCGGTGCTTCAAGACAGCAACGGAGGGGTGCCGCTGATGCTGCTAGACGCAACCTCTCTGGTATCTGCTGACAACTCTGTGGTCTCGAGCTTCCTGACAAGCCCGCAAAAGACATCTGCTAGGCGTCATAAAGTGACGTTTCCTGATTTCTGCTATTTTTCTTATCAGTATTATTACTATTATTTTTATTATTATTATTATCTATATTTTATTATTCTTATTTTTTAATCTTTTATTATATTTTATTATTATTATTATTATATTTATTATTATTATTATTCTGATTTTTATTATTTTATTATTATTTTAGTTTTTTTTATTAATTATTATTTTCATTATGTACTTTTTTTTTTCCTCCTGTATCTTGTTATCATGTCTCATATGCATGTGGGCCATTTGGAAACAGCCTCTCTACTTAGTAGGGGTAAGGCTGCGTACTATCCGGCCCCCCAGACCCTGCTTCTATGCGGGAATTTTCGGGGTATAATGATGATGACGATGATGACGACGATCTTTTCCTTATGTAATTGGTTCTATATAAAGGTATGAGAGTCTTGAGATTTTATCAAGCCCTCAATTACCATTCTCTGATTTTGACATGGTATCAAAGTGAAGTTAATCCCAAATCCTCAAAACCTCATACCTGTCCAAAACCTCTTTTACCGTAAAACCCTGAAACTTTCGACCTACCCAAAACACTTACCTCCACTCACCAAAACCAAAAACCAAAAACCAAACACACAAAAGCAACCAAGAGTTTCCGTCGACCGCCACAGCATCAATGGTGTCGCAGAAAATCATCCGTGTGTAGGCGCGTAGACGTCATGAGCTGCCGTCTGACGACCTTCAACGATGGCAATTTAATGGGTCAGCTCGCCTCTTCATTGTGAACAGGGTTCTTATCTTGCTTTATGCCAAAGCCAACCAGAACTTGGGTATCTTGACAATAGTAAAGTCTTTCATATATTCCGGAACGCCGTTAGTGGTGTTACTAGCATTCGTTAGTCAGAAAACTTATCAAATATACCAAGAGGATTTCAGAATCCAATAATAAATCACTAACGAGTGTTCCAACAATTATCGCAACAATGGGTTCTTTCAATTCGCAAATTGCCAAACAATGTTTGAATAGTACCAACTATTCTTTCTGGTATAACAATGTAGAATTGTTCTTCAAAGGTCAAAGAAAGTTGTCCCACCTCACATAAGAAAATATTGGAAAATTGGCAAGCTGATCATGCACAATTACTACATATTTTTCGATTCTATGGAACCTGAAATCTCTATTTTCTACTTGTAAACAAGCTTAGGACTATACCAAGCTTCTATATTCTGGTAATATGCTTTGCATGTGTCATATCTCTGTCGAGTTATTTCAGTCCAGATAAGAAGGAATTTTGTTTGGATAATTTGGGAAAGTGAAACGTGCATTTGAAGAGTTGAATTCTCTCTTTCAAATTACATCTAATGTTAAGGAGATGCAAATTCTAAAGGAGCACTTGATGACCATGACATTTCTAGCAAGATCGAAACCTGAGTTTAAGTCTATATGAGCACAAATCTTCAGAGGAGACGACTTTCTATCCTTAGCTAAAGTATATTCTAGACTCTCTCGTTCTATGGCTTAGGAAAATCCACTGGAGAAAAAACTCTGATAGGTCAACACTTGCGGCACAATCTGGCTCACAAGCCAAAGGGGGTTATGGGGGAAGTTAAGAAGGATGTGGGGTTCATAAGGGTAGAGGATATCATGGCAAAGACTCATGACTTCACCGCACACATTGTGATAGAGGCGGACATGATGAGAAGACCTGTTGGATAAGTATCCCCATTTGCAAGTGGCTCATATGTCGTCTCTTGAAGAACATTCTTTGGGTACAGCTTCACAACCATCTGTTACCTTATCTCGGGATGTGTATACCAAGTATTTGCAATATCAGTTAGCTAAGCAGGCATCAACTTCTTCTATGGCATCTGTACCTCATTAAGGTAACCCAATAGCCTGTTATTCATCTATTCCTAAAAAAATAGTCATAGGTATTGGAATTCTAGTGCCACTAATCATATTTCAGGTAAAATAACTAATTTCGACCATATCGTTTCTTTACTTGCCTCTCATAATGATAAGCTTCTCATTGTTGATGGATCTACAGCGACTATTAAAGATGTTGGATCATCTCATCCTTGTCCCTCTCTCACTTTACCCTCTACAATATTTGTATCGAGCTTTCCTTTCAATCTTATGTCTATAAGCAAATTGATTAAACAACTGTATTTTTCTACCCTGATAATGTCATTATCTAGGATTTGAAGACCAAGATGACGATTGGAGAATGGAGTGAATCAAATGGAATATCCTCCTTTGGCGAGTTGCAATCATTCATTGCATATCCAATGTTAATCTCTCTCATTGATATTCATAGTTGAGTGGGTCATTCATCATTAGAAAATCTCAAGAAAGTAAAACCAGTGTTAAGAGACTATTTCTAGCTTAACTTGTGAGCCATATCATCTTAGAAAACATTATCGTACTTTGTTTTTCCCTTGAATTAGTAAAAGAGCTAAGAACCTTTATGTTAGTTCATATAGATATTTGGATCCAATTCGTGTCAAGTTCAAGTTGGGATTTCAGTATTTCGTAATTTTTGTTGATGATTTCTCTCAAATAACTTAGTTATCTCTAATGAATGATTGTTCAGAGTTATTCTCTTATCTTTTGTTCTTTCTGTGCTGAAATTCAAAATCAGTTTCATACCCAAATCAATATTCTTCGTAGTGATAATGCTAGAGAATATTTCTCTAGTTCAATCTCTAGCTACTTGAATAACAGAGTATTCAGCATCAATCTTCCAGCCGACATACTCCTCAATGAAGTAGCTGAAAGAAAACTCCAACATATTGTTGAAACAACTCATACCATGTTAATCCACATGAATATACCCAAAAGTTTCTAGGGAAATGATGTACTCATTGCATGTTTTCTTATCAATCTACTGTCATCTTCTGTGTTAACGGGCAAAACTCCATTCTCTACCCTCTTTCCCTATCAACTTTTCTATTATTCCTCGGGTATTTGGTTGTGCTTGTTTTGTTCATCAGCTTCCGCCTGGCACAGATAGATTAGATCCAAAAATTATAAAGTGCTTTTTTCTCAGGTACTCTCGTATGCAAAAAGGGTACAAATGTTTCAGCCCTTCGTTAAATAAATTTTTTGTGTCTAATGATGTTACATTCTTTGAAGATACACCGTATTTTTTTATACTCAGTCTGTATCTATTGACACTGATAAGTGTCTACCAATTCCTTTTGATCATTCCTTTGGAACTTTATGGCTCCTAATTATGTCACTCTAGTTCCTAAAACTAATCCTTCTCCTTTGAAACTTTTATCTCGTCCTGATTTGTAGGTTTATACTCAATGCACTCATCAAGAAGTACAACCGGAAGATTCCCTGATGTAGGACAAATAGAAGAATTATGAACTAGTAGTTAAAGCACAAAATTAGGAAGTGTGGATGGTATTAGGCTGCTGGAATATTAGGTTTCAAGGTTGAATTTTGGCTAGGAATGCAGAATTTTCAGATTTTGTAAAGCTGGGAATTTAAGGTTTGATTGTTGGAATTTTAAGCTTAGGATTTTAGGGTTTAATGTGGTTGGAATATAGGTTTGAGATGGCTAGAATGTAGGTTTAAGAGGGCTGGAATTTAGGTTAGGGTTGATGGAATTTAGAGAAGAAACACAAAGAATGAAAGGTAGGGAACTAGGAATAAGAATCACGCTTAGAAGAAAGCATCACAACTTCTAGTAAAAAAAAACTCAAGTTTGTTGAAAAATTCCAGATTGTATGTTATTGATGAAAGGCTTACATATGTATAGTGTTCTTAGAATCTTTATTCTAGTAGGAAAAGGATTTCTAACTTAAATCCTATTATAATAGAAATTCTAGAAGTCCTATACAACTAGGATAGCATATCTTAATAAGAATAACATAATACTTCCCCTAATACAATCTGGATTTCAGCCTTTATCTTTGATGTCAACTCAATTCCCAATCCTCATTCCACCAAATTAGGACTTGTGGTTGACTAATCTTTCCTCTTTTATTTCTTCTATATATTTTAAGTTCTTTTGCATCATTTTTCTTCCATTAATTATTGATTTACTATGCGTGACTTCTTATTTCAATTTCAAAATCTGGGGAAGTTTATTCACTATTACTGGAACTCAAGCCCATTAGTAATGTGACTTAATAGCAAGAAAGTGATAGACCTCCTATACTGCACACATACACTAGGAAAGGCAAAAGAATAGAATGAGGTGGCCAGTTGGTTACAAAATGTTAGGATGAGGTGGCTAGTTAGTTACATAATGTCAGGAAAATCATTTTAGAATGTTTATAGACAGTATATAAGACAAAAGAAAGACTAGAAGGGCAGAGAGGATTTTTTGCAAACCAATAGTTAAAAGGACCAAACCAATCCCTTGTATTGACTTTAATCTTTAATCCCTGTCTTTTCCTCTTTTCTCATTCTTAGTTTCGGTGCCTGCTTACTTCCTTTAAGCTTTTTCTAATCAGTCGACACCAGCTTCCTAACAGAAAGTTTCTAATTATAAGGACTTCAAATTGATTTGCTGGTTTGAGATGAAAAAATAAATGATATTCTTATTGTTCTATTTATCAATATTAGAATTTTTAATATGGGTAGAGTGTAGAGCTCATTAACAAGAATTGGGCTTGGGTTAACTATTGTTAAAATGACTAGAACAAGTAATTTGGATAATTGGCCCTTACCACTTATAAACCCTTTAACATTTTCATGTTTAGTCAATATGAGAAACTCTTTAACACTCCCCCTCAAGTGTAACTGGGACTGGACATTCAGTTGTTACTTGAAATAATCGCAGCAGTAATCGGACCGGGTCTCTCGAATTGGACATCTAGATGGACAACCGAGAAATTAAGAATCTAGACCAAACCTGCTCTGATACCATATTAGAATTTTTAATATGAGTAGAGTGTGTAACTCATTAACAAGAATTAGGCTTGGGTCAACCATTGCCAAAATGACTAGAGCTATTCATTTGGATAATTGACCCTTACCACTTATAAACTTTTTAACATTTTCATGTTTAGTCAATATGGGATACTCTAACAATCAATAATACAAATTTCTAGATTTGAGATGGATAAAGCTAATGGAAATTGGTTAATTTCAGTTAACTGGAAAGTGCAAATAATAGTGACATAACTTTTCCTTTCTTTACTAAATACCTTGTGTCTATGAAAACTGTTGGTTCTACTGTTCATACCCATGTTGTTGAAGGTTGAGCCGGTCTCTGGCTTTCTGGATGTACTTTTATCGGAGATGCTAGTTATTGAGGCTTCCCAGTACTAGTTGATAGCTAAGACTTTTCTAGTTGAGGATATCATTATCCTTGGTACTTGAGTTTATGAAATTAGTTTTCAGAAATTAGCGACATTATAGTAATTCGATTGTGTGGTTGAGTGAAACCCATAAGCATATCAAGTTGACCTGATAATAACATGTGACATCTTTGTGAAATGCCTAGTAATATAGTAATGGCTTAAACTCTTGTCTTCCTTCATGCAGGCTAGAGATTCAAAAGCTTCATTGGGTGTAAAACCTATGTCAACGTCTTCATGGAACAAGGTTACGGTTTATTTGCAGATATAGTTTGTATCAAGAACTGTGAATTTGTGTGCTTGATTGTGTTGAAACTTATGAAGTGTCATGGATATTTATTCCAACATTATTTTCTCAATTAAGCTTGTTGATGTTTCAATTATTTTAGGACATTACAGTATCATAGTAAACATTTGTGTAAAAATAAATCATGCCTTCATTTTATATACTTGTTTTAGTTGATTGAAAGGAATTCCTTGCTATGTACATCTTCTTGGTCTTGAAGAGTGTTTTACCTAACAAAGGAATGACGTATGAGCTGCTTATATATGAGTTAGTGAATGATCTTGGGGATGTATTCAAGATATATTGAGCCCAGCACGACATTACAGGTGCCATCAAATCTAAGGCATAAAAGGATGGTCAGAATTATTGTTGTTTGTGATCTACACACTCTCTTTTGGAGTCTGTTTAGGTCATGTTCAATATTTTGTTCAAATCATTCCAAGTTGAAGGAGAAAATTTTGAGGACAGAAATTTGATAAATAGAACATAATTCACCAGTTTTGAATATGTTCTTGCAAACAAATTTTTGTGTTTTGAGGATGACCAGCATCTTTTAATGACTAGATGTAATCATAAAACATAGTTTCTTTAAATTCCTGCTAAACATGTATTGGCATGTTAATATTTGATTGTTTAACTTCTATGAGTTTCATTCTCCTCTTCCCTCCCCACTTCCCTACTCCTTGACTATCCTTCTTCACTCACTTGCCCCTTAAAAAAAGAATTACTTGCAGGAGTGGCCATCTATATTATACCCTAACTTGTCATCGTTATCCAAAGTTAGATCATGATGTATCATTTTGCGATGCTTAATTTCTGTGTACATGTTCTTGCTATTTGTTAGCTTTGCATAGTCCATTTAAAATGATGTATGCCTTTAAACTCACTTTTTGAGACAAGTAATCCTCCTCATTAGCCCCTTCTAGTATGCTCGTCATGTCTGATTCTAATTGGTTACGAATTATGGCAGGTCTATTGGCTAAATATTAATTACCTTCTTGTTGCAAAGTCAGCAGTGGTGGGTGCCATTACTTCTCTATTCTTGTGCTCCTTCTTTTTCCCCTTGCTTTTCTTAAAGTTTTGCCCATTTTTCTTCTTGGAATTGTTCTCTTTATTATTTGCAATAATGTTATTTTCATGGATACATACCACTTGTAGATTTGTGGCTCATTCTTCACCTCCATTATGTACGTCGAATATTGGTGTAAAGTGCATTTTAATGGTCTAACATTGGGAAGCCCTGATTTCTCTCACACTGAGATGGTAAGAAATTACATGAAAGAGGACCGATGTGCTTCATCATTCAGAATCAGGACTTTAAGAATGAGGATGTGATCATTGATATCTTATTATCTTTTGTATTGCAATTCATGGATCACTGGGTATCTGCTTTTCTTCTCTCCAGTTGCCAGACCATATTGAAATTCTTGTCTCAGCGGTTACTCAAATCAATGAACCCGACAGCTTATATGGGATTGTCCAATCTCATAAGGTCCGTGATTATGTTATTCTGCTTGATGATTGTGGCTTTGAGCTAGAATTATAATTTGAATCGCTTGCTATTTGACAGAAGCCTGTTTACTTGGTTCTTCCATAGGGATGAGGGAGGGTGAGGGCTTGGTAATTAGTTTAAGTTTAAAAAAAATGAATCTTATTTGATAAATTAGCTGTAATTTTTGCATGTCTGCATCTTTTGTTTGAGGATTTGATATGGATGTGTTTACTTGATAATGAGTCGACTTTCAGAGTCCATATGCTTAAACAAATTTTATGGCTAATTGGCCATATTTCATGGAAATTAAGTAGAGGATCAAGGAAGACTCTACAACCAGATATTGAGGAGAAACATCATGCCTAGTTTTATCTTTTTCTTGTCATTATGATGTATGCTTTACCGTTATAGTCTCAGTGTTTGTTTTGGTTCTGGGGCATTAATATCGCAGCTGACTTCTCAAGCTGTTACTTTTGAGCGTGAGGGAAACTGGAGCAAGGCACTTGAATACTATGACTTGCAAGTACGCTCAAACACAATGATGCAAATGCAAGGTGTTTCTGGAGCTCTGTTTGTGGATCATAACAAACTGTTGGCCAATCAGAGATTTGCTTTCGAAAGTGAGACATTGCAACAGAAACCTTACAAAGGTCTGATTAGATCTCTGCAGCAGATTGGTTGCACTCACGTGCTTGATTTATACTGCCAAGGATTGACTTCTCGAAAGGGCGAGTTACATCATGATTTGGAGTTCATTGAATTGCAGGTCTGCTTTCTATTTATTTAAAGTTTAAACTGACTTGATGTGAATAACTGACTAGCTGGTTTGGTGCTAATTTTCAGGCGTTCTTTACTGATCACTAAACAAATGATTGCATTTTTGTAGTATGAGGCTGCATGGCGTGCAGGAAACTGGGATTTCTCTTTACCTTCTGTTGAAGCGGATCCTTCTTCACAGCATCATGCAAAATATAATCATTTCAATGAGAATTTGCACTGGTAATGAAATTTTTAATTTGTGATTCTCACATGTAGGTATGACAATGGACTGGGCCTGTCTAGCTGCTTCTCGATCCAAAAAAATATGCAACCCAAGCCCAGTTTGAAGCTTTGATGGGCTCGCTTTGTGCGACTTGAGTCAGAGCAGCTGCCCAAAACAAAGTTGTTTTGGATAAATTTTCCAAGACATTATTTTGGTTTTGAAATTTCTTTGAACTTAAGACCAAAACATCGTTGTTTTGGGTAGACCTAACCAAAACGATGTTGTTTGGGTTGGGTGGTCGGGCTGTTCAGACTTTTCAAGCTAGGCTCTCAGGCATGAGCTTAGTTCTAAGCCCAGTCAAATCAGGTCGTTCTGGTTTTAAATTTCTTTAAAATTAAGAACAAAGCAGCATTTTTTTGGGTAAACTTAACCAAAATGATGTTGCTTCGGTCTGGTGATCCGGCTGTTCGGGCCAAGCCCAAGCCTGGTCTGAACCACAATCAATTTAGGCTTGGCCTGTTCACTTTAGGCCGGGCTTGGGCTCCGCTATCATCCCTACTCACATAGAATTTCTTTTTGTGTTTTGTAAACTTCTTCTGCGTCTCTTTCAATCTCACACCTCTCTTGTCCATATCCATTATGTTGATTCATAATCTCATCTTTACTAGCTTCATTTTTTTGTTTATATTTGACTACTTTGTTTTTTAAACTTGTAAAATCCATACAATATCAATTGTATTAAATTGATCATTTTCACTAGTCATACTGAAAAATATAGTTTCTAAATTCAAAGTTCTTTGAATCTTTATCAGTTGGATATGTCAAGTCTTTATAGATTTTAGTTAGTTGGAGGATTATTTAGATACTTGTTCAATAATTTCTACCTCTTTGAGGTAATTATTTTTCAGTCATGAGTTTCTACGATTACTTGGGATACCATTATGTTCTCAAGATTCCTTGGGATTATTTATAGAATTTTGGATCTTCAAATGGGAAAAGGGACTATCATCTATCATATGTTTAAATATAAGAGCTATATTTCAAAATGAGTGCTTGGCATTGCCATTTACACTGACAAATAGATATGCTTATTATCTCGTGGTACTGATGAAACATGGTGCTGTTTCTTTGTGGTAGCTTATTACCAATGTTGAGGTCCACATTTCTGGTTTAAGATTATAGTCACTGGCTTTATGCTGGCTGGATTCATGGCAAAATATAGCTAACAACTTGTGTTTACACTCAAGTAGATAGATAACACATGAGCATGCCAAGTGATGAACAACATTCTATGAAACAAATAGGTAACGTAAGATTTCTCTGGTGGACATATCAGTTGTTTGCAGGCATTGCAAGAGGGAGATTTTGATGAGTTCCACAAAAAACTAAAAGGTTCAAAACAGGTACATTTTAAAATTGCATTATATTTATTTCCTTGATTAAGCTTTTGCAGTTGCTTGACCTTCTCACGATATCTTAGGAGCTCGTGTGGTCTATCTCTTGTGCAAGTGAGGAGAGCACTGAATCTATCTTCTCAACAATAATTCAACTTCAGGTACTGTTTTTTCCTCCGTGTAAATTATTCAAAATTAAAATATGGACCTTGACAGAGAAATGAAATTGCCTGTTTATGTGTATGATTTCAGGCTGAAGACAATTATTGTTTTTGATTTTATGGCTTAGAGTTTAAGGTCTTTTGCAGATTTTTAGATTGAACCATCAACTCCTGACCTTTTTTCTTCATTAGATTTAGTGGAAAGAAATGATTAAACGGTTGAAACTAATTGTAAAAAGCTATTAAATTAAGTTTGAAGTATTAGTTGAAACCATAAACTGTAAATTTGCTACTAATTCTGCTTCTCAACGCTATGCAAAATAATGCTTAGGCTTAGGAATTGTCAGGCTGAGGTTGGACGTCAAAAGGCCGGAGAGTATTTTCCCGAGGCCTATTGAGCTTTTAATAAAAACTTAGGTTCAAGTTGGGTTGGTTGGGCTCAAAGCTCGACATAAAACTTTGAATTTTCTTTTTTTGGTTGGAGGCTAAGCCTAGGTCTTTTTTCCAAGCCGAATAATGCTGTGATGGTTTTTATCTCATGACCTTCAATCTGCTGGTGTATACCTTCCTTAGCATAATACATATGTTGTTTGGCTTAAAATTTGGCTTTGTTTCTGTTGCATTTAGGGTTTAGGGTTCTATATCATTTTGTGCAGCTCAGCTACGAGAGAAACATGGTACAAATTTCATCATGTAATCATGTTTATTTTCTCCTGTTAGATCAGGTGGCTGGAGAAAAAGGATCTCAAAATTTGAGGATCTATCAAGTCCCAAATGTTTTCCATGATTTATTTCTTTGATATTCATTTCCTACAATTGTCCATTTGATGAAAGTTACTTTTCAAAATATATTTATCCATATATGGAGGTGCATATTTATTTGTTCGTTTTGTTTCCATTTCTTGAATTCTTATTATGATCTACATTGGATTGTTGTGCAGATTCTTTATCACCTTGGGATGGCTTGGCCTATACGGTGGAGAACATCTGAAAATGGGAAGAAAGGAATGCATGAAAAAGATGAACACAATTTGTCAAAGCCCATGATCCCTACCATGGAACAGGTTCTCTTCTTTTGTTTACTGAATTATCTCCTTTTGAATTTGTGAGAGCACTATAAGAGTCGTGCGGGAAAACATAATCTGTATGATTATTTCCAGATTTTCTGGGGATTATGTCCATAAAATTTGGTACTAATTATGTCCATAAAATATGGATAGAGTATCTCATAAGTCATGGGATTTAACAATTCTGTACAAATTTATTCCCTATTTTGTTTTAGGGCTAGTGTGTATAAAGTTAATGTATGTATATTAGTCAGAAATAAATAAAAAATTCCTCCTGCAAAATCTGTCCGGTTGTATATCCTATTTATTGAGGAGCCTAGTGAGCCTTAAGTCGTGATATTGAACCTTTTAGGATTAACCTTGATTGCAGAGACTTACTTATAACCAATAGTCTGTTTACTTGATATAAAGTTTACTAATTCCAAAATCCCATGGTCATCTAAAGTTTTCATTTCATCTTGCCTAAATTCTCGCCAACTAGGATGCAAAGCATCACATAAATTTCTATGGATTGATATTCTATCTAAAAACGGAACCAGCAAAGGGCTTGATCCTGACTTAGCCGAATTCAAAGTCAACATACATGGCTCGCATTGATTAGGTTTTAGTTTGAGCTTGAGTCTTTTTAAGTTTGGGCTTTTGGGCTTGGGCTTGAGCTCAAGCCTTCTTTGACTCTTGGCTCAAAGCCTAAACTTCTTTTACGTATAAAACGGTGTTGTTTTGTATGTGTAACAAAACAATGTATATTGATGAATAGTTATTTTTGAGCTTGTCAAAGTCTGATGGTGCTCAGGTTCAGGACAAATGTTGTGTGTCGAAAAAGAAATTGTGTCTCATTGCCATCTCTAAGTAGGATAAATGGTTATAGGATGCAAATGATGAAATGGAATGAGAATGTTGTCACTTACCTTTTCAAATAACAATAGAAAGGTAAAGATTAGGATCTTTAGATGGAGGAGTAGGTGAAGGAGACGAGACTTTTGGTCATACACTTTAGTGATAGGTGGTTTATTGATTTCAGGTGTGAATTTGAGTAGTCATTGGATATGCTAAAATATCTCCTTCCCCCTTACTAGAATTAATGGAAGACTTGAAAAAGTATGGAACATGCTTAAAGAAAGTTAACAATAGCAGATTCCAAATAACAATTCAAAGCATAGGAATGACACTAATAATCTTTCTAAAGACGAGAATATCCTATGAAAACACATTTGAAAGATTTTCGGTCTTATTTAGACACTTGTGAACAAATATCCTATCAAAACATGTACAACCAAAAATATGGGAAAAAAGTTATTGTGATGAGAACATAGTTGTGTAAGGAATGCTACCTTGAAGTATAGAGGATGACATACGATTGATTAGAAAACATGCAATAGGAACATCTGCAAAAATCATTTAGGAACTATATTGTGAAAGAGGAGAACTCAAGCAATTTCCAATATGTGCCTATTCCTACATGCTGCAAAACCATTTTGAGGTGGTATATTCATTTAGGATTAGTGATTAGAATACTATTTTGAGACATGTAAGATTGGAAAGACTCAAAAAAATAAACTTTATCTTTGTCACATTGTAAAATTTGCTTTGATGTTTTGAATTGTGTTTGTATTTCATTACAAAAGAACAAAATATAACTTAGTTGTGTTTCTATTTTAGTATAAAAAGAACATAATATAGAAAACAAGTCCAATCGATTTTTCATTAGGTATAGCTATGTATTATGAGAATAATCTTCCAAAAAGGTGAAAAATTATTTAAAACTAGATTTAGAGGTAACAGGACATGGGACTCCAAATATCAAATGTAATAACTTAAAAGGAGATGCAACTCTTTTTATTAAATCTAGGTGTATAATAGACACGATGAAGAATAGTGCTCTCAAGTAGGTAAAAGCCACTAGATTCATGTCCTCTACCAAAAATCTTCCCCGTCTTTAGATTCTGTAAAATGACAATGCTTAGGAAAGAATGAGATACTACAATTAAAGGCATGAGTAATTTGTTGACCTAAATTAAATTGAAAGAAAAATTGGGTAGGCATAAAATTGTTGACAATGATAGGGATGTCATAGGATTGGCTATCCCGGAACTCATAAGGGAAGTAGTAGAACTATATGCTAAGGTAGCATTAGGCATATTTTTATAAAAGTGAAAAGAGGAAAAGGTATTTGAGTTACTTTTCATATATTTGTTGCACTTGAATCAATGACCCAATTTCGATAAGAGGACATATGACATGTTGATGCTTTACCTAATTGATTGCCGGATGCTATGGAGGGAGAAGAAGATTGTTAAGAAGTTTGTTACTCAGTGAAATGAACAAACTCTTTGTCATATATTATTATAGACTTATTATTGGATGAAAGAGTTATAGAAATGTGATTATTCTCTTGAGTTGTAACATTAGCAACTTTAGATTGTTGTGGAGGTTTTCTATGAAGTTTCTAGCAGGTACGTTTCACTTGACCTGATTCACCACAGTAATGACATATTGTTCTATTAGTTTGACCATGATCACTTACACCATCCTTGCTTCTGCAAGAGCTATGTCGACTTCCTTTATTATGGTGTTCCCTTTGACCAATCTCATTCGTCGTACCTTGGCTTACAAGGACCCTAGTACGATAATGAAGACTCCTAGATGCTTCAGTATGCAACAACTTAATAAAGGTGTCATGAAGAGAAGTTACTTTAGAACTAGTAAGAGTATGTGTCCAGGCAACAACAAATTTTGATGTTAGTCTGGCAAGAAAACTCATAACAATCTTGTTCTCATTGAGTGTTGAACTTTTGCTTCAGTGCTGAATGGTAGGCCATTGAGGAGTTGTTACACTCGGTTTAAATTCCAAAAGAGATTCAGTAAATGATTTGTCATGCTTACTAGGATGATAGAATTCTTTGTAGACATCATAAATGCAATATAAATTCTCCTTGCAATATAACTCCGTGGGGATACTCTCTTGCAATCTAGCGAGCCTCATAGCTTCATTAACTGTTTTAGGTTTATCTATTCATACAGCCTTTTCCAAATGTCCCTTCAATCCACCCAAGAAACGACTCAGTGCTACAGAACTATCTAAGTTAGCTCTTGCACTTAGTTCATCAAAATTTTCTATGTACTCTTCAACACCACTAAGCCGCTTTAGGTGCATTAGTTCAGCAATGGGGTCATCAAATAGAGACTCGTCAAATCTACAGCCTAGATTCATGACTAACTCCAGCCAGGGAAGGGGTACATCTAAAACTTACCTGTGATAAATGCATCAAATTGGCATTAACTATTCGTAAGACAGAATATTCCTTGGGATTTTTACTCTCAAGTCTCAACTATTACTTTTCTGTTAAAATATGTTTAGACATTAATTCTATTAAAGATTCTGAATTGACTTGATTGGTAAAGCAAAAGAAGTGAAGGAAAATCATGCATTGTCTATGTACTAATGGAGTTCATTTTTGTTCTATCTAGTTGTCATGGCTAAATGTGGATTGGAGCTTCATTTTGGAAAGAACAGAGCTACACATAAATTTGTTAGAGCCATTCATAGCATTCAGACGAGTGCTACTTCAGATCTTAGGTTGTGATGACTGCAGCATCCAGCATCTTTTGCAATCGGCATCCACTCTTCGTAAGGTATTTGTTGACTGTTTTGATGCCAGGAGCATGGCTGAATGAGTTGCTAAACAAAAAAATTCATTGTTGATAGGGTTCCAGGTTATCTCAAGCTGCTGCAGCTCTTTATGAGTTTAAGTTTCTTTGTGCCAAAACCAAAAAGCTGGAATTGTCCTCATATTGGCTTGGAAGGGTACAAATTTTTACCTATTTATTTTAGCAATTTTGGAAAGATTAGAGTTGTTCTTTGGGATATTGTACAGTAGTGAGTTTTTTCTTTTTAACTGGTTAATAATAGATTTTAAAACTAAATTAGTGAAAAAAATTTAGAGATTAATGATATAAGATCTTTTTATAAAATCTGACGCTGGATTTTGCTTTTCTAAGGATCTCTTGTCCTTCTATGGCTGCATTTGTTTTTCCAGTTTATTTCCAGTTTGATAGGATTCTGAACTGCTTCTCAAAACTTTTGCAACTCCAAGGTTTATTTTTCAACTTGTATAACTTGATTGTAGTTTATGTTGATGGATGTCCAGCTAACATTGCTAGATTTTGTTCTTTGTTAATATAATGAATATTTGATTGTTACTTCCTATCTTATCCTGCATTTCTTGCTACTTTGCTAGTGGATCCCCTTCTTTGTTTTCTTTAACATTTGTGAACTAATTCAGTGAACACTATGTACCTACTATACCTCCAGTTTACGTAACTTGGTTTCTGCATTTGGTTCAATATTTGTCAACTTGAAGACAATGATTTACATATCGAGTTCAACATGTACTCTTGTCTCATATTGAGTCCTAAGATACTATTCTAGCAAATTTTACAAAGACTTAACCTTTTGCAGCTTGAAGAAGCAAAATTGTTGCGAGCCCAATGTCAGCATGAGATGGCCATCAGTCTTGCAAAATATATCTCAGAAAATTGTCACTCAGATGATGAAACTTCCAATGTTTATCGCTTGGTTGGAAAATGGCTGGCAGAGAATAGATCTAGCAAGTTGTAACTATTACTTTAGTTTGAACAAATTGTACTGGTGGTCAGTGAACATCTTCTTCCTAACCTTGTGATTTGACATTTGGCAAAATTGCAGCTCAAGAACCATATTAGAGAAGTATTTAAAACCTGCTGTATCACATGCTGAGGAACACAAGACCACTCAGAAAAAGTCCTTGGAAAGACAAAGCCAATGCCACTTTCATCTTGCACACTATGCTGATGCTCTTTTTAGGTCCTATGAGGAAAGATTAACCTCTAGTGAATGGCAAGCTGCACGGCGTTTAAGGGAGCACAAGGTACTATATGTAAATTATAGGAAATGTGGGTAGATGGCAGATTTTGATGTGACTACTGTTATGCAGAGAGTTGAGTTGGAAGCACTTGTTCGGAGACTTAAAAAATCATCAAAGGTATGTCTTATGCCTGTAGACTTCTTCTTGGGTTCTGGTTCGAAGCTATGATGTCAGTAGGGATTCAGTTCCTTTAATGGTTTATTCTTTTTCTAAATTTCTGTGGTTTATAGGGGGAGAAGGCTGAATACTCGATAAAAATACAAGAGTTGCAAAAACAGGTTGCAATGTACACGGAGGAAGATGAAAAACTGCAGGTATATTACAGTTTATGTGTTACTTGTTTTGAAATTGCGAGATATTCTTCTATGTTATAAAATCCATGTCAAGTTCTTTGAACCCAACAGGATGATAGGGACAATTTTCTCAGCATAGCATTGGAGGGATATAAACGTTGTTTGGTGATAGGTGACAAATATGACATGCGAGTGGTATGAATTTCCTTTCACGACTCTTTGTATGAATAGAGAAACCAAATGCTTCATGCATTATTTTTGGATGGGACAGTTAGAGAAATTATTTTCTTCTCCTATGAATTTTCTAATGATAGAAATACTAGCATCAATGTTTTAATTGGGTTGCAAACCGTGAACTGATTATTTTCCTCTGTTTAAAAACTAAGGAAAAGTTGGGTGAAAAGGCTGTTATTATGAACAAT
The DNA here is from genome assembly GCA_025629845.1 of Erythroxylum squamatum. Lineage (NCBI taxonomy): Eukaryota > Viridiplantae > Streptophyta > Magnoliopsida > Malpighiales > Erythroxylaceae > Erythroxylum > Erythroxylum squamatum. The sequence goes on along the minus strand of JAOTBA010000006.1, from coordinate 28,371,214 downwards.
GTATAGGGTATTTATAAACATACAGCTTGTACACCTAAAAAGGAAGAGAACAACCTACATAACTCCACCACCTAAAACACAAGAATCCCTCTAATTAAGGAATATACAATTAATCTAACTAATTGGGGACTATACGATCTTGACACTAATTAGTACACCTAGTAGCTGACAAACAAAACCCTTTTTCACACTCCTCCTCAAGTTGATTAATGTGGATTTATCATTCCCAGCATGCCAAGGATACTTTGAAATACTTGGATACTCAGCCCTTTTGTAAGCACATCTATAAGCTATCCTATAGTTAGATGGTTTGTACTAGTTGAGACTACTTCAGGTAGTTCTTACTGATTTGGAAGTTCACGTTTTAATTGAACTTCTTCAGAATTTTGGTTGGGTTTTCAGATAGAATTAATTTTTGTGATTTCAAACTTGAGAGCACATCCTGATTATCAAATATGTGGTTGTTAAGATTGCCTTATCCCAAAAAAATATAGGAATATGCGCGGTGAACATGATTGATTGGGTGCTTCTAGAAGGTGTATTTTTTTTCTTTACACAATCCCATTATGTTGAGGTGTGTCCACACATGTGCTATGATGAATAATTCCCTGAATCTCAAGATAATCTCCTAGAATTGTCTCAAATTATTTTTCTGCATTGTCGGTCTTCAACACTTGTATTTTTTTTGGAGTTGTGTTTGAACCATGTTAAAATAATTTCAGAATATTCTCCCTATCAAGACAGTTATTAAAGATATTATTTCAGTAACTGTAAATAGTTATTACCAAAGCAGTTATTTCTGCTTTTATTAGAGGCAGTTACCAAAGCAGTTATTTCTGCTTTGGTGAACCGTGTACTTTTAAAAAGGGGAATAACCCCTATTGTATTGAGTGAATGAAAGCAGTCTTTCCACAAAACATTCTTTGTAGTTTATTGACAAACCATAGTGTTGAATTTCTTGAAAATTTGGCCGACATCTGATTTTCTGCTATAAGAAACAACCATGTGATCTTAGTATGATCATCTATGAATGATACAAACCATCTAGTTCCCTTAATTTTTTTTTATTTAGATGGCCCTCACAGATTTTTGTGAATCATTGAAAAAGGATGAGATGCCTTGTATGGTAGAATATGATATGAATTACAAACATCCTCTGAAAATTGTCACACTTCATATTGTAAAATTTTAAGATTTCTATTTCCAAATAATGAAGGAAACATTTTTTGAATGTATGAAAAAATTAGGATGACCAAGACGATGGGGCCACAACAAGATTACACTATCCTTATTTTAATTTTCAAGTGAAACGAGATTTTTGTTGGACTGAATTTGAGACTACAAATATTGCATTGCAAGTTCGTCTTCTAATTGATTTATCAACCTCAAGGAGGGAAGTCCTTGTTGTACCTTAGCATTGCCATTCGTCCTCCCCAGTATCCAAATCCTGAAATTCACATAAATCTGAGCAAAATTTAGCGACACATTGTAAATAATGTATTTTTTATTAGGGATTACTTGGAAAAGACACATCTTATGTTTTGTAGCAAGTTTACTAATTGATAATTTGTATATATAGATTGTTGTAAGAGTTAGGTCCTTGGAAATGATAATGGAACTCTTTCCAACAACTTCAGGTAGTGATTCATCTGCTATTCTCATTGCAAGATTCCCTTGATATGGATTATAAATGTTGAAAAGTGTAGCATCCCCTGTCATGTGATAAGATGCACCTGAATCTACAATCCATGGGCTACTTTTTCTTAAATTACAATCAGAGCACTCGGGTAGTTACCTTTTTGAGCTACAGATCTAGTTCCAATTATGTCAGCGGCTTCGATAGAATTTAGTTGAGAATGCATCTTCTATAAGACCTCAACTTGTTCCTTTCTAAATGGGTTAGACATAACGGTAGAGGAACCTTTATTTGTTGTAGCATGATTCCCCTGAATCTCCTTGTCATTGGTTGTTTTTTAGTGCTTCAATTTGTAGGTTTACCGTGGATTTTCTTTTAGTCGCCCCACATATGGCTTGGTTTCCAACAATCATTACACTATGGTCTTCCCTTCTTTAATAATTTTGTTGCTTTTGGGTTTATTTCCTTAAGCATCTAGTCAGAAAGTTCTGGAGAAAAAGTTGCAGGGGATCCCCCAATCATTATCTTTTTCTTGCTTTCCCTTTGACAGAACTTGAAACTCCTCGAGATTTTTGTCAAGTCCCAACAAGAACTTGCATATCCTCTTCCTTTCAACAATCTCCTTTTTCATTTTGGCATCATATGGACAACCCCAATAGTATTATTTAACATCCAACGTTGCCAATGTTGAGTAAGTGTACTGTAATATTGAGTCATAATAAGTAGGAATGACACTGGGTCAGGCTGCGTTAAGCTACATGTTAGCTAAACGTTGTCGTTCTAACAAGTCATTTATCATTCGGGCTTCGGAGTAGGTCATAGAAGTCTATCCCGACCCGAGCTCGAGTTTGAGTCCAGCCTTAAGCCAGAAAATTCAGAAAAAGGAAAGGTCTGAGCTTGACTTGAAGCTCAATCAACTCAAGTAAAAACTGTTGACTTTGAGTTGGACGAGACCAGGCCGAGACTGGGCACAAATTTCATTCCTAACAGTAAGGTCCTCTTACAGAAGATAATGGAGGATGCTTTCATTCTTGAAAATCTTTGAAGTGTTTTCTTTGTTGGAGTGGAATTCCTTTGTTGCTCTTGTCATGCCATATGGAAGAAAATTTTTGCCTATCTTATTGGTCATAGAATTGATCAATCAGGAAATAACCATATTATTTTCTATTTTCCAAGTTTTGAACTTTGGATCTTCATCATTTGAAGAAATGAGATTGCCAGTGAGATGCTCATCTTTTTCTTTCCCATAGACATACATCATGATTGATTGTAATCATTGAAGATAATTGTTCTCATTTAACTTGTTTTGTGTAATAGGAAGGAAAGCACTGTCTGATTTACCATGATTGTTTGTGACATGACTGTTAGAACTTGAAATTACCTTTAATGAAGATGTGGTCTGTCTTTCAGTTGCCATGTTGTATTTGATCATGGAAAGGGGAAGGCACATATTTTTAAGGTTCAGAAAGTAGCTCTGATATGGTGATACCATGTGGAATAATTATTTTCCTCTGTTTAAAATTGAATGGTGTTACATTATATATACACTATAAAGGACTAGAAAGGAAACAGACTAATATTGGGAATTGAGTGTAATACCATTATCCCTTTACTCTGTGGAACAATCAAACTAGTTATAACTGATTGATACCAATCTAATCCTTAGTAATTGATTATTAAAAATTATTCTTGAAATTTTGAAAACTATTTTTGAAATCAAGATAATATCTCCTGAATTTTCACACAAATTAATCATGTTGATACATATCAAGGCATGTTTATATTCTTAAAATGTTATTTATGTGTGATTGAAACTTGGATTATATGCTAGGTAAAGGGTTCTTACTAATTAAGGTATTTGTGTTGCTTTCTAAGATGCTAAGATGTTTGTGGTTGTTTTTAGGTGTTTCGACTTATTTCCCTTTGGTTCAATCTCTCTTCTAAACCAAACGTCATTGTTAACATGCTTAACACAGTCAATGAGGTATGATGTCACCATTTTGAAATTACTCTTTTGCAAAATTAATTTAATGCTTTATGAATTCAGAAATTTAACTGCATATATTGGTCCATTTTATGAATCTAATTTTTCATCTATGTCTGCAGGTTAAATCTTACAAATTTCTACCTCTTATTTATCAAATTGCGTCAAGAATGGGGTGTCCAAAGGATATTATTGGGCCTCATAATTTTCAGGTTCAAATAGTATCAATCATACTTTTCCATTGTCTCTTGTGTAAACTCTATTTCATCTTATTCTATTTGTTGGATTCTGCAGTTTGCTTTGGTTTCTCTGGTGAAGAAAATGGCAATAGATCATCCCTATCACACAATATTCCAGGTATATTCCTTTAATTTTGTGAAACAAACTTTCGTTATTTTCTTTCATTTGTTGCATGTTTTAACATACCATCAAATAATCTTTGCTACCATCTTGTGTTATGGAACATAGGCAAGTGAGGTGAAACATCATAACAACATTTATGACGAAGAAAATGTTATGTTAATTTTTCACAAATCCCTGTATGAGTGGCTGGTTGTAAATACAATAGGTTGCACTAACTCCATTTTCCACTATTGTTTCTTCTTTGATGCTAGCTTCTAGCTTTGGCGAATGGTGATCGTATCAAGGAACTGCAACGGAGCAGAAACTCATTTGTGGTGGATATGGATAAGATAGTTGCTGCAAAAAATCTTTTAGAAGAGTTATTATCATACCATGGAGATATTATAAGACAAGTATTCCCATACTTGATTTAGTTTTACCGTCTTTGAAAAAGATTCGAGTTTTTACCAAATTGTTCCCTGAACAAATTGCAGATGAAACAAATGGTGGAAATTTATATCAAACTTGCAGAGTTGGAAACTAGAAGAGAGGTTTGTCTAACATTTGTTTAAGTTTGTGTAGTTTTTCCTTGGTTCTGTGGGTTTGGATTGTCCACTAACTTCAGTTCAACAAAATAGAAAGTTTATAGTGCTCCTATTAAGTGAATTCGTAACAATTATTTGGCTAGAGAGAAGCTAATGATTTAGTGAAATTACTACTTTTTTTACATTTCTTGAAGGATGTCAACAAAAGGATGACACTACCAAGAGAAATTCGCACTATTCGACAGTTGGAACTTGTAAGTGGACCATCATGGCCTAGTCATCTGATTTATGTAATTGCTTCAGGGTTGAGATGTCCATATGCAGTTAACTTTATTGGGAAGACGATGTCTTTGCTTTCTTGTTGGATCGATAACTTGTTTAGTGCATATTATTATTAGTGTTTTCATCAGATTTTAATTGAACATTTGCTATGTTGAACTTGGATTTTCTTGAATTTCAGGTGCCTGTGGTAACAGCTAGCTTCCCAATTGATCGGGATTGTCGTTATCAAGAAGGTTCCTTCCCATACTTCAAAGGTTTAGCAGATTCAGTCATGTAGGTGCTAAACAAATTTAGATGCTTTTAGCTTATCTTATCATTTAGCTTTTATTGTTGCATTAGACATCTTTGATACCCTTTTAAAAGTTGACATTTGTGCTTATACAGTGTCATGAATGGTATAAATGCACCAAAAGTGGTGGAATGCTTTGGTTCTGATGGTCAAAAATATCGACAGTTGGCAAAATCTGGAAATGATGACCTAAGACAAGATGCTGTAAGACTTCCATAATTTTATCTATTCTAGTTTCTATTCAATTTTGTTAGTGGAGTTATGAAGAACTTCCTTGCATTCTCAACTTACTTCAATGGAAGATTAAGATCTTGATGGCTATGCTAAAAACTCCAAAAAATTCACCAACCAATTTGAAACCTTGAAAGTTTGCTGAGGAACGCTTAATTTGTGATTAGAGATGCTTATGAAAAGAACTATCTAGTGTAAATAATTAGTAGGGGTCATCATTTTTAAACTTAGTCAAACTAGTCAATTGATTTACCCTTTATATCTTTGACTATTCTCAATACCACTTGCAAAAAGTATTCCATCTTAAAAAAGGATACTAGTGACACAATGATAGGACTCTAGTCTCAGAATACTAGAGTTTGCTAAATTATTTCTATATATCTGTAATGTGCTTGGCACTACAGTATAGTAGTATAGTATTGTTCCCTAACCAGAGCAGATTTGCTCCTCAGAAGGTTTGAATATCCTTCTGCCTCTATCTTCACTCAATTCTTCTGCCTACCTCCCTCTTCTCTCACCCCAGTACATAATATTCCCCTCCCCAGGTACATTCGGTTCCCTAACTACTTTGCCACCTCAGCATAACTACCTGCCCTCCTGCCCCTCTTCTTTCTTCTAGAATAAATCTCTCTCTTCCCCTAAGATCCTAACACTATTTCAATTGAATCAGTGTCACCTGAACCATTATCTATTCCAAAGTTGGATGAATTCTTAGATTTACCCATTGCTTTTAGGAAAGGTTCTAGAACTTGTGCCAAATATCCTTTGTATAACTTCTTATCATATCGAAGTCTATCTCCATCATTTCAAGGATTTACTTCTAAGTTATCCAATGTTTCAATTCCTATGAATATGCAGGAGGTTCTAAATATTCCTAGTCTTAGAGAAAATGGGAGCTTTGGAGAAAAATAGAACGTGAGAGGAAGTTGATCATTCGAGAGGAAAAACACTAGTCGAATGTAAATGGGTGTTCATCGTAAAGTACAATTTTGATGGATCACTTGAAAGATATAATGTTTGCCTCCTTGCTAAGGGGTTTACTCAAACCTATGACATGGACTATTAAGAAACTTTTCCACCCGTTGCTAAGTTAAATACTGTGAGATTGTTGCTTTCTATTGCAATTAATCTAGATTGGACTCTACATCAGTTGGATGTGAAAAATGCCTTCCTAAATGGAGATTTAAAAGAAGAGTTCTATGTGAAGCCTCCCATAGGATTTAGCAAAAGCTTCAAAAAAGGGATATGCAAACTAAAAAATTCTTTATATGAAGCTAGTTGGACATGCTAAAATTTGGTGGAGATTGGCAGAGGATAGATTTCGAAAAACAGGTCAACCACCAATTGTTGATTGGGAGAGATGAAGTTGAAGTTATTGGAAAAATACTTACCATTTCATTATTATTAAGATCTCCAAGATCAACTTACAACCATTACAAGGGATTATATTCGTAATCGAGTACACGAAAATATTTGATGAACTTTCTATTTGATGTGAAAGGATGAAGTCATAATGACAACTTATATTTTACCACAAAAATGGCTTAAGGGCAGAAACTTGCAAGGAGCTGATAATGCAAAGGATTTATAGTCTTGAAGATGCATATCACTTGGTTTTAAGAGCGGAACAATACTTGGGGCAATAAGTAACTAAAAAGTTTCGAAGTCGAGGAGTTTGATATGAAGAGAACTACGACAATGCAAAACTTTAGACCAACACCCAATGCGTTAAAATTTTATCCAAAAAACAAATGCATAACTTCTCAAGGAGTTGAACTTAAAGGCAAAGCCATAGTTGAGACTGGGACGAAAGGAGGCAGCAGTGACAATTAGTGCTTCCAATGCAATGGGAGGGGCCAGTTAAGGGTTTGATGCATATGCGTGTGAGCATGAAGCTGAAGAGGAGTTGGAAGGAGACTCTAGTAATGAACTGGCTAGTCCTACAAATCTTAGTGCAGCGAGACACATACTTATGACCCCTGAAGCGAAAGAACAAGAAAAATGGCTTTAGATTGCTATTTTCTTTATGGAGATAAAGTATGTAAGCTTATCATTAATGAAGGAAGTAGTATGGATGTGGTATCGGAGAACATGGTGAAGCTATTGAATTTACTTACGAAGAAATGTCCAAATCTCTACAAAGTTGCTTGGGTAGATGATAGTACTATACCTGTTTTTTTGGTTGAAAAATTAGAAAATTCATTAATATCATATAGATATACCCTTCCAATATGGTTCAACCCTCACTACAAACTCATTACAAGAACATCATATTGAAGGAACTATTGAGAATAGATTCTCAGTGAGGAGACTTGGCCATAATTGCACTTGTTAGCAATGTCCTTAAGCAAAATTGTTACACCATTAATCACTTCTGAGATTAATCCCTCTAGAGAATTAGCTTTACTTGTAAATCTCCTGATGTTCCTTTCCTTTTAGATGGTTTGCACACATGTATCCAAAGCAATTGTATAAACTTGCATAGTTGCTTTTGGTAATGTTACCTAATCAGTGAGCCATTGGATAGTTTGAGTTAATGAGTACTCATGAAAGGTCCATAAACATTTCTTTTTCACCATATTCCAAATGCTAGCTACTAAGCTGCATTCAAAGAACAAGTGGTCACGAGTTTCCTCCGATTCCTGGCACAAAGGGCAAGTTGTGATTAAAGCTATCAGTAGGGCTCTGATAGATTCCAGAAAACAGGTATGGAAGAATTTGTATTTGCTATTGATTTATGTAACGAATACAAGGATAATCTGGTTTTCGAGGTCCAGTACCTCCAGCCTAGGGCTCATACACATGTCATCTTCTCACATGCCTCTCCCCTCCTTCCTCTCTGTTATTTGTACTAAGAATCTGTGGCTATTAGCAGATTCTGTTAACTGACAACCTAATGATTGGTTGTTAGTACTATTAGTTAATTAACTACCCGAATACACAATACCATGCTACCATACTCCTCTGCCCTCTGTTTATTCTTCCTAACATAGAAATGGGTTATCTTAGGTCTATCAGGCTCATCTTGTTTTCGATGGTCAGCCATAGGAGAAAAGAAATTTTAGGCAATAAGCATTTACTCCAATACTATTTTATGCTAAGCTACTTCGGATTCCTTCTTACCAATTCCTTGGATAACTGCCTAGATAAGTTATTAACTGACTTTCCTTGCCAATAGAATCTATCTGGTGCATAAGGGTTAGGGGGATAATTAGGTTGAATGTCTCTTTTGCCTTCAAGTAGTTGCCTGGTTCCTTGACTAATCCGTGAACACACTTTAGCATCTAAATGAAACTTCTGCATAGCATCATGTATCCTGTAGAGTTGGATTAGTTGTCCATAGCTAGACCAATTGTTAAACTACACAAAGGTAGTTTCTCCATTGCCAATTTTGCAACTTATTTCTGGTTGGACCCTAGTTCTCATTTGAAGCAGTTGACTTAAGAAGTAGGAGAATGTAGAGCTCTTTTTAATGGCCCATATACTCATTCCTTTAAGAAAGTAGCTATGCAACCACTTTAGCCATAGAGGGTTTTTGTCCTCAAGTATCCACCAAAGCCTTTTAAGAATTAGGGCATTGTTTGTAGTTTTGACATAATAGATTCCTAACCCTCTTTTTGCCTTAGGGAAACAAATATGAGCCCATTTGATTTTAGCAATTTCCCCTTTCACCATTAGGATGACTCCACAAGAATCTCAACATTCTTTCAAGAGACTTAATAAGTCTTTTGGATAGAAACGTATGAGAGCACCAATATATATGGAGAGAACAAATGATTGATTTGATCAATTGAAGTTTACCCGCATATGAAAGTACTATACCAGTTGCTCGAAGATGCTTGGTGTGTTTTAAATTAGGAATATATGAGGAATGTATTTGGTGTGATGTCATTCCTATGAAATTCTCTCACACTTTACTTGGGTGACCGTGGCTTTATGATCGAGATGTGCAGCACTTCGGAAAAGCTGACACCTATCAGTTTATATTTCATGGAAAGAAGATAATTTTATAAGTAGAAAACAAAGAGGTAACAAGACAACCATAAATGCCAAGAAAAGGCCTTTTAATATCCATAAGGAGAGAGAATTTGAAGCTGTTAAGTAAGGAAAATAGAATTATGTTTGCAATGGTATTAAAGGAAGCAACAGAAACAACACCTGAAACACCCTTTATCTTACCAAAAGAATGGGGAGAATTCTTAGCTAATTTTTTAGACCTTTCATCGGATGATTTACTAGGTGAATTACCTCCTGTACGAGATATTCAACATGCTCTTAACTTGGTACTTGGATCTACTCTACCAAATCTTCTAGCCTATCCTATTGATAATAAAGAGCTAAAGAGACAAGTAGATCAGTTACTGAAAAAATGATTTATTCAAGAAAGTCTTAGTCGTGTAGTTTTAGCACTATTGACTCCTAAATAGGATGGAAGTTGGCGAACATGTATTGATTGTCCCACGATAAATAAGATCATGATAAGGTATAAATTTCTAATGCCTCGCCTTGATGACATAGTAGATATGTTGATTGGAGCTACTTTCTTGAAAATCGTTTTCCATTCATCTCCGAGCCTGGATCTAATTTGATGGTACCCATTTCGTAATTCAATCTTTAATGGAAAACAAATTTCAAGACTAAAGAGGGACTTTATGAATGGTTGGTGATGCCATTGGACTCTCTAATGAACCTAAAACTCTCAAGAGTGATGAATCAAGTGTTTCGACCATTTATGGGTAGATTTTTGGTAGTATATTTTGATGATATATTAATATACAACAAAACTAAAGAAGACCATCTGTTACATCTATAACAGTCTTAAGAGTTTTGAGACGAGAAACTTTATATCAACCTAAAGAAGTGTTCTTTCATGCAATCAAGTTTTGTATGTTTGAATTTTATTATATTCTATTGTGGAGTGAGGATGAATCGCGAGAAGAAAAGGCCACCCTTGATTGGCCTATCCCAAAGCATGTGCATGGGACAAGGAATTTCTATGGCCTAGCAACATTTTATAGATGATTTATTCATAATTTCAGCACCACAAGGGCCCCATTACTAATTGCGTGAAGAAAGGACAATTTACTTGGTCAAAGGCAGCAACTAAAGCATTTGAAAAAATCTAGAAAAAGATGACTGAATCTCTTGTTTTACAACTTCCAAATTTTTCTAAGGTATTTTTGAACAAAAGGCATGCCTTATGGGGCAATTTAATTTTGTTATTAAACATCGGACAGGAGTTGAGAATAAGGAAACAAATGCATGGAGTAGGAAGAGTCATTTGATTAACACTTTAGTGGTAAAAGTTGTGGGGTTCGACAAAATAAAAGGAGAATATGCTTCAAATTAATATTTTGGAATAATCTATTCAGAAATTGCAACTGGACAAAGAGACTAACACTTTCTTTTTGTGATTCACGATGACTATCTTTTAAAAGGAAGACTTTGCCTACCTAATATTTCTATAAGGAGTGTGTGATTTGGGAATTAAATGGACAACAGGACATTTTGGAAGAGATAAAACCATTGCAATGGTTGAAGATCGCTTTTATTGACTCTTTTTGAAGCGGGACATGTCTAAGGTCATATGGCAAAGATTCTATTTTTGTGGTGGTGGATAGGTTTTCCAAGATGAGTCATTTGATTCCATGTTCCAAGACTTATGATGCTCTCCATTTTGCTAAAAGTTTGGTGGAATTAAATGAAGGGAATATAGTGATGGTTAGGATTCGTCCAAAGTGCTTTTAAAAAGGAAAATATTAGAAACTTCATTCACGGAATGCTGGACCTTATAAGATTATTAAGAAGATGAGTGCTAATGCTTATATTTTGGAATTACTAAGTGACATGAGAATAAGTCCTATCTTTAATGTTGTGGACTTTAACTATTTATAATGGACAAGATGGGCAATCCCCTACCGCAGCTGTTAGAATTCCAGCCACTTCTCATCTTAAAGAGGAAATAGAGAATGTTCTTGATGAACAAATTGTAGCGATAAGAGATGGAAGATATTGACAATTTCTTGTCGAGTGGAAAGATAGACCAATTTCTAATAATACTCGGATTCTATAATCAAAATTTCAAAAGTTGAATCCAGACTTGTATAATCATTATTTGTCACATTTTACGTTGAGGACGACTTTAGACAAGCTAGGGAGAATTGATGCAAAAGAGCTTAAAGTATATAGAAGAACTAAAAGAGAAAAAAATTAGTCGACCACAAGCCTTATTTTAGTGAGATGAGGATTGAGAATTGATTTGACATCAAAGTTACGGACTGAAATTTAGATTGCGTTAGAAATCTTTATTAAATAGGAAGTAGTTGTAAGTTAAATATGTTATTTTATTTTAGATATATTATCCTAGTTGTTTAGGACTTGTAGAATTTTCATTAAAATATGTTTTAAATTTGCTAGGAACCCTTTCCTACTAGAATAAGGGTTCTAAAGATCTCCCTATAAATATGTGTCTATTCAGTCTTTCAAAAAATAAGCAATATGAAATTTTTATACAAGCTTGACTTTTCAACTAGAAGGTGAGATGCTTTCTTCTAAGAGTGATTCTTAGACCTTACAAGTGATTCCTAATTTTTTACTCTCCATTGTTTGTGTTTCTTACTAAATTCCACCCATAATAAACCTAAATTCAGCCTATTAAATCCTAAACTCCTATGCTTAAATTTCCAGCAATCAAACCTTAAAATTTCAGCTATACAAACTCTGAAATTTCAACATTGTAGCCAAAATTCAACATTAAAAATTGATATTCTAGCAGATTAATATCAGCCATATTTTCTAATTTTGTAATTTTTAGCTACTAGTTAATAATTCTTATATTTGTTCTATGTCAATAGCATATCTAGCTTCATTATCTAAGAAGAGGATGCTAGGTGCTTGAATTTATAATCATACTTCATATATTATTTGCTCAAGCTTGAGACTTTATTTCATTTTTGACTGGTGTTCTTTTAATTGAAAAAATAAACTTTATTACTTATTTTTTTTCCTCCTGCTGCGTCGTGGGGCAGGAGAAAGTGTGGTTCAGTGTTTACAAAGACTTCAAATAGATTTCTGAATCAGGGTTGGGTAACGTGTTGAATCCATTGGTTGAATGACAAGCCTTGTATGCTTGCTCAAAAGTGTTTTGTTTGTCTTTTATGGTTACCTGTCTCTTTTTCTTTTAATATCTCTTGGTAGAGAGAAATTCTTAGGTAGGGATTGTCAGGAAGCGACGTGGTTTTGATAGATTATGAAGATATGGCAAAGAAGTGGGAACTTTAGGATCAGGATAGAGACTATTTGTTGATGGAGATAGAAGTTGGAAGCATAAACTGCCAGATATTCTTTAACAGTTAAAGAAGACTTGTTATTTCAATGAACAATGTTAGTCTTATAGATGTTTTGATTCACCTTCCAAGTTCCTATTTCAGAATGTTTTCTTGTTTCTATAGGTCTTAGAATATTTCATAATTTTCCTATTTCCTACTCTAACTGGTTCTTTGAATGTATAATCCCATGGGAATAGTTGACACTACTGCGGCAAGAAACTATTTCGAGTAATTAGACATTCCCCAGTTGTTGCATACTCTCGATGTGTGTGTATTTGTCAGTGGCATGCTGTGTCTTGTACATGTCCAGTTTTTTTGCTTTGGATACTCTTCATGTTTATATTGTCAATAAAACTCGAGAAGAATTTGCATAAGATCACTGCTTCTTTTGGAGGAATAACTTTTATGCATGTTAAGTGTTAAATTTTCACATCGACTAGAAACAAGAATTCAGAATGGTTTATATGCATAATAACTTCATGTTTTATGGTATTGGATTGAGATGTGTTCCTCTCGTATATGAACTATTCTTTCATTGAAGTAGAGTATTACGAAAATTGATTAAATAAGGAGCATCACATCTCTACCCAAAATTGAGTTAGGACCAAAGCATCATTTTAAGAACACTAAAAATGATCTTGTATTGAATTTTCATCGAAATGTTAGTTTGACGGGATCTGTTACTCACATCAGCAAAATGTTAGCCGAGACAATTTCTATAATTGAATTGTCTTAATTCTTAAAAATTTAGACACTTCATTAAAAAAATTTTAGAGTTGGACATTGAAATAAAAAAATTCTAAAAGGATTTAGCACTTTGTAATTTATCGTTCCTTTTCTTTAGTGACTTGTTTTGTTATGTCTTATGACATATTCTATATGTAAACCCTAAAAAGAGCAACGTTACTGTTCTCCTTAAACCTTCTCAATCGCTACAAATTGCTTGATCGTTAATGTTGTTTGTTTCTTCCAGTATGTGAAATTTATCAAAAATTTTAATGATGCCTAGTAGAAGTTACCAAAATTTCTTTTCCTACTGCTGATGACCCAACAGGACAAGTTATGGGTATTCATTCTGCTAGTGAACTGGAAACCAAGCTGAATGCTGCTTCAAGAACGTCACGACTTGCCATACTATACTTTACAGCAACATGGTGTGGACCCTGCCGTTTCATTTCTCCTGCTTTCACAAGTTTGGCTTCCAAGTACCCAAAAGCTGTTTTCTTGAAACTTGACATAGATGAAGCTAGGGATGCTGCTGCACGCTGGAATATTAGCAGTGTGCCTACCTTTTTCTTCATTAAAAATGGCAAGGAGATTGACAAGGTGGTGGGGGCTGATAAAAGTGGCCTTGAAAGAAAAGTTCAACAACATGCACATTAGCCCTAAGCTAGCCTACTGTAGGAACATTACATACGGTAATCCTTTGGATATTGTTAGCTTTTGTGATTGAACTCTTCAATTATACTGGATGTGGGATGTAAAGAACCAACGACATGCCTTACAAAGAGGAAATGACTAGCTTGGAAGACATTGACTATAAGTCATGAGCTAAAGCAAGCGCCAGTTTTTATGAAAGGAAAACAGAAGAAAAGAAAGAAATTTGCAGTTCTAGCCAGATTAAGGCCAACAAGGTTTTGATTCATGCATCTCTTGTCAAATGGTTAAAATAAGGCAACAGGGTAATGCCATCTCCAGTAAGGTCGTATCTGAGTCAGTTCAAGATAGAAGCCGCAGGTTAGGGAGAAGAGAAAAGCTGCGGCAATCGTAACTGCATACCCTGTGATGTGGCTGGCTTCAAGTGTGCTGACAAGTATCGTGTACGAGTTGTCTGCGATAAGAGAAGCGTAAATGACTCCAAAAATGAACCTTTCCAGGATAATTGTTGTGTCAGCTGGACACACACTCAGCTGACCATGAGAGCCTTTTCCTTTCGGTTATTGTGAATAAATTGCAGTTTCCAAAATTCAAGCTTTCAACTCTATAAATTTATAAACGGATTAATCGACCTTTCCGAGCGTGACTCGAATATGTTTTAAGGCTTATACTAGATATGATAAAGCAATAAAGAAGCACCATCGTTTGGCTTTGTAATGCATGCATAATTTCGAGCACCAAATCATAATCTAATCCAATTCCTCTGGTTGGTTTTCCGGCAAGCATCTCCTTCAAATGCCTTTACAAATGATTGAGTAAACCAAGATTTAAGGAATAATTGAGTTAAATTTTCTTGCTCCTATCTGCATAAGGCAAATATGTTTGGTATTGCCATATACTTTGTCAATCTGTCAATTGTCGGCAATCTATTCTTGATAGCTCTCCTTAAGGTCACTGAAGCTCTAAGAAGCATATACTCGCATCAAATTAGATTGTACCATGATTCCCTACTCTTGGAAGATCCTTTTGGAAGATATAATAGTGAATTTACCATTTTTAAATAGTGTTTAAAAGTTGAGATCCACTTTGTTTTCTTTAAGCTCAGTATTGTTGATTTGATTATTCAAGAGACTCCTTCACTTTTATAATAGGCTCATTTTGTTTTCAATTTACAAGAGGTTCTTTTTTTCATTTTAACAGGTGCCTTCTGTTTTTAAATTATCTTAACTGGATTTATCCTTTAGCAGGCTTCTATCGTTTAACAGGCTTCTGTCACTTAACAGGTTCCTATTGCCTAAACAGGGTCCTATCGCATAACAAGCTCCTCTTGCTTTGCAGGCTCCTATTGTTGTTTTAAACTTCGACAGGCCCTTGTCATTTTATTCGAATTAAAAGTATCTCTTGCATGTGTTTGATTTATCATTTGGCATCACAGCAGAGAAGATTTAAGGCTTGACAAATGACCCTTATTGGTCACGTCGGTTCAATAGTGAGAGCAAGCAATAAATATTAAACAGGAGAGCAACGTGGTAGCATTATCAATTAGCACAGGAGAGGCGTCGTTTGGGAAGCACAAAACGCACAAGCACCTGGAGCAAAACGCAGAAGGCTTAAAATGGACAGCAACAGGTGGCAGTCATATACGCAAGCCAGGAGGATTTTAAGGCTTCACGCATACGGACAACACAGAGGTTGCAAAATAAATTCGGAGGAGAGGCCCAAGCATACAAGAGGGATAAAGAAATAAATCAACGCTGGGGGGTCGAAATATAGTTGTCGGCGCAGAGTAAATAAACAAGCTACAAAATCAAGATAAAAAGGAGACAGATGGGCGTGATCCAAAGCAACACGTGGAGGGCAACATTAATGAGGGACACGCAATACAAAGCATAGTAGTCGGCTCAAGCAAAAGATAGGGGGGATTGTCGGCGTAGAAGGGTTTTAACGAGGAAGTTTTTATTTTTGTCTTGGATATCTACAGTGCCGACAGGAGAGAAGCGAGGGTTTGAATGTGGTTTTTAAATTAAAACATCATATAGCTACATAGGAAAGGTTGACGGCAGCTTTAGGAGAAGAATCGATTTATTATTGACAATCACAAGAGTGGGGTCGGCGGCAACCTTAAGGAGAGAAAGCTAGGGATTTTTATTTGACCACCATTAAAGGAGAATAGTGCTCGGCTACAACTTTTGGGGAGCTCTAGAGGTTGACGGCAGCAGCTATAGGGAATTAATTTTTTGAGAACAGCGTCGCACTTGGAGAGCAGAAGAGAATAGTGGACGGCAGTGGCTTTGGGCTTGAGCGATTTTGACATTTTCACCACCATTAAAGGCACG
>JAOTBA010000006.1:28341640-28354764 GCA_025629845.1 Erythroxylum squamatum | reverse complement strand
CCTCAGCATAACTACCTGCCCTCCTGCCCCTGTTCTTTCTTCTAGAATAAACCTCTCTCTCTTCCCCTAAGATCCTAACACACAAAATAGAAGGGAAAATGAATTATCTTCTTTTTGAATGATTCAGTATTATACGTTTAGTTACCTTGTATAGTAAGAAGGAAAACAAGAAACAATTTCTCCTAGAAAAAGAAAAAATCTCTTAGGAAAGAAGACAGTATCCTAGAATTTCACGCTCTCTTAGAAAAGGAGAACAATCTCTTAGGATTTCACAATCTTTGGAATATCAAGAATTTTACTTTCTCAAAATGGTATATAACTAATATGAAACTCGACATTCTCCATCAAGCTAAGGAATAGATGTCTCCGATACCTATCTTGAAAATAATATCATGAAAACTTGAGCGGTTCAACTCCTTTGTCAAAACATCAGCTAGTTGGCTTTACGATGGAACATATTGCATGCATACAAGCCCCTCTAATTTCTTCTTGATGAAACGTCTATCAATGTCAATATGCTTTATCTTATCATGTTGAATAGGGTTATGGGCAATATTTATAGTTGATTTGTTGTCACAATAGAGCTTTATAGGACCTTCCTACTTAACTTTCAAGTCATCTAGAATAATCTTCAGCCATAAGAACTCTCATAAGCCTTGAGAAATTGTTTTAAACTCTAATTATTTTAATGATTTTGCCACAATATTTAGTTTCTTGCTCTTCCAAGTCACCAAATTGCCCCTAAGGAAAGTACAGTAATTTGTGATCGATTTTTGGTCCATTATACATCTCGCACAGTTCGCATTAGTTTAAGCTTTTAGGGGAATATGATTATTCTTGTTAAACATAATTGCTTTCCGTAGATTCCCTTTTAAGTAATGCATCACCCTATACGTAGCTTGTAGATATGACTCTTGGATAATGCATGAACTAACAAACTATGCTTATTGAGTTTGTGGAGACTCCATAAATTGACTCATTACACTTGTAGCAAGATATCTAGACGAGTAACAATTAAATAATTTAGTTTACCAACAAGTCTTCTATACTATCTAGATCCTCCAAATACTCTTGTTTCTCAGCATCAAGTTTAACATTCAACTCTGTGGGACCACCAATTGGCTTAGTTCCAAACATACCTATTTTCTTCAGAAGGTCAAGGGCATACTTTATTTGAGGTGGACAAATCCCCATCTTCAACCTTGCTATCTTGATACTAAGAATATATTTTTGTGAACCGTGGTCCTTAGTTTGAAAGTCTGTAGGAAAGACTTTAAAGACTAGATTTCTACTTTATCATCACTAGGAATAACAATACCATTAAAATAAACGATCAAAAGAATTCTACTAGCTTTAGAGTGACAATAAAACACAAAATGATCTACACCACATTGTTGCAGACCAAACTCCATAACCACTGTACTGAAGCACGCAAACCAAGCTCTCAATCAGTGATTGTTTTAGACTATATAGAGACTTGAAGGCGGCACACCAGATTAGTCTCTCCCGGAGTAATGAACCTTGGTGGTTGCTCCATATAAATAGTCTCCTCAACGTTATCATGAGAAAAGCATTTTTCACGTCGTCAAGTTGATGAAGAGACCAATTGTGTGTGCCTACCAATACAAGAGAACACTAACAAATGTCAATTTGGCTATAGGAGAAAGATCTCATTATAATCCATACCATACATTTGTGTATATCGTTTAGCCATCATTTGAACTGTTAAATGATTAACTGTGTCGTTAGGATTGACCTTAATGTTGAACAACTAACGATAATACACCATAGTCTAATCATATGGAAGAGTAACTAAGTCCTATGTATTATTAGCTTGCAAAGCAACATTTCTTCTTCCATGGCATATCTCCTTTAACAAGGAGCCAAAGTTTTTGAAACAGACTTAGGTACCGGTATAGGAGACAAAGTGAACATAAAAGCATAATATGATGGTGATAAATGAGTCATAAGAGACAACGTTTTAGATAGCGTGAGTTTCACAAGCCCTTCCTTTACGGAGAGCAATTGGCCAGTCAAGATCATCATATGGTGGAGTTGAAGATGAAGACAACAACGACGACGATGATGAGTGTGAATGTTATGGTTGTAATTCATGATGAGTACGTCGAGTATAAACTTGCAAATCATGACGAGATAAAACGCTTTAAAGGGGTAGGATTAGTGTCAGGAGCAAGCTTAGAAGTGGTAGAATTAGCATATGGAGTAAAATGACTGGTGATCGTTTGGGAAGGACCAAAGGGAATTGGTGAACATTCTCCATGTTAAGAATGCATTTCTCCATATGATGTTAAGAATGCATTTCTCCATGGAGACTTAGATGAAGAAATCTATATGAACATTCCACTAGGATTTGAAGGAAACACGAGTAAGAAAGTTTGCAAGCTGAGGAAGGCCCTTTATGGTTTAAAACAATCTCCTAAAGCTTGGTTTGGGAGATTTGCAAAAGTCGTGAGGGAGTCTGGGTATAAACAAAGCCAAGGTAATCATACTCTCTTCATTAAACATTCGGCTGCAGGGGAGAGTTATTGCACTTCTAGTCTATGTGGATGACATCATAGTAACTGGAAATGATAAGAAAGAGAAGCATGAATTGAAGCAAAGACTGGTAAAAGAGTTTGAGATAAAAGAACTTGGGAAACTAAGGTACTTCCTGGGTATTGAAGTGGCATATTCCACACAAGGGATTTTTATATGTCAACAAAAGTATGTGATTGATTTGTTGGCAGAAACAGTGAAGATTGGGCGTAAGTCAGTCTCTACACCAATGGATCCAAACCACAAGTTGGGAGAAGCTAAAGAAGAACTAGTTGTTGATAAAAGGATGTATCAAAGACTAGTTGGTACACTCATATATCTTGCTCACACTCGGCTAGATATAGCATACTCGGTAAGCAATGATCAATCAATTCATGCATGATCCAATAGAGCCTCATCTTCAAGCTGCTTATAGGGTGCTACATTACTTGAAAGGCAATCCGGGAAAAGAAATTTTGTTCAAGAAAAACAATACTCTTGCTCTAGAAGCTTACGCCGATGCTGACTATGTAGGTTCCATAGTGGATAGAAGATCAACTACAGGTTACTGTACCTTTCTTGGAGGAAATTTGGTAACGTGGAGGAGCAAGAAGCAAAATGTGGTGGCAAGGTCATTTGCAGAATCAAAATTTTGGGCTATTGCTCAAGGATTGTATGAACTACTCTGGCTGAAGATTATTCTAGATGATTTGAGAGTCAAATGGGATGACCCAATGAAACTCTATTGTGACAATAAGTCAGCCATCAATATTGCTCATAATCCTATACAACATGATAGGACAAAGCATATTGAGATTGATAGAGATTTCATTAAAGAAAAATTGGAAGAAGGGTTAGTGTGTATGTCATATGTTCCATCAGAACGTCAAGGAGCTGATGTTTTAACAAAAGGTTTGAACAGTTCAAGTTTTCATGATCTTGTATACAAGCTGGGAATGGAAGACATCTATTTCTCAGCTTGAGGGGGGTTGTTGAGATACAAAACAGCTGTAAATAGATTATACTTAGACATTGATAGGCTGAAAATAGATAAGATAAGATAAGTTTGAAATCCCTAAAATTAAGGGATTACATTAGATAGCTTTAGATAACTTTCCAAATTTAAATTCCTACTTGTAATGTCCTATATATGGCTGTATACTCCTATTCAATATATGAGAGATAGAAAAATTCTTTCCCACATTTAATTGTTGGAATGGTTCTTTGTAGTATTTATAATGGTTAAATTCTATAATTCTTGAACAGAATATTTGATGCAAATTGTTCGGGCGAAATTGTTTCATGTCTCACTTGCTTGAGGTGCTTAGTTTTGAGTTTGTCAATGTAATGTTTTCTTTAGAGTTCTAAAAGTTGGATGTTGATTTTTTGTTTTCTTTTTACTGATAGTTCTTATGCATGTTTTACAGGTTATGGAACAGTTTTTTGGTTTGGTTAACATTTTTCTGCGGAATAATAGGGATACATGGAGAAGAAGACTGGGAATACGTACATACAAGGTAATCTCCTTCCACATGTAATGTTGAACTGATGATTTTCTGTGCTTCTATTATCAATATGCATTATATTGTCAGGTGTGTCAGGTACCAAGTTTATTTTATTTTCTTATGTGGGTTGTTATATTAGCTTTACTCCATGTGATGGATGGAGATATGATCCATACATTAAATGATCTCTTGCTGTATTTATGCTACTTTTTTGGCAATCTTAGTTTGTAAAGTTTTCATATCAATGCTTTCATCATATTACACATTTCCTTCTGTAGTAGTCTTTTCTGTAGCATTCGCCTTGCATACTAATGTCATTTTGTAGGTATAAGGACACTGATTTTTATTCAGAAATGATTTTAATTATATTGTGACTATCATATCATTTTGTCTTGGTTATTTAACTAGTAGTAATCTTGCTAATCCTTTCATTCTTCAAAATTCTACAGTTTGAATAAATTCTGTTTTTCTGCAAATATTGTCTTTTACGTGGATAGGTTATTCCATTTACTCCAAGTGCGGGTGTTCTTGAATGGGTTAATGGCACTCTTCCTCTTGGGGAATATCTTATAGGAAGGTTAGTGAAGTCCTTTCAGTGCAAGGTTATAGTTTTGTTGCCCCTGAACTTTTCAGATGTTTGAATGATTATTTCATTTTGTAAAATCTCAGCACGAGAAACAGTGGTGCCCATGGTGTTTATGGAGTGGGAGACTGGTCATTTCTCAAATGTCGAGAGAATTTGTCAAACGTAAGTACCATGACAGTCTGTTCTTACCAAATCCTAGATTGTCTCATGTACTTGTTTTGAGGCTTAAAGTACTTTTTCTACATTAATCAAATTGCAAGATGTGAACAAATGCTTTTAGATAGTTTTCTTTTTGTAGACCCGGAAATACCTTCAAAGGTATTTAATAAAAAGCTTGGTTGTAAAAGACCTTACTGGCTGCTGTTAAAGACTGCTATAGGAAATTTCTGCATCTCATGCACATCATACCATTAGTGATACAAAAAGATGTTAAAACACCTTAATCTTCTCTTAAAGGTGTATTGGTTCTATATGAGTATATTCCACATGTTTTCACATTTGCAATTATGTTCTTTAAATTTTCTTATAGGCAAAAGATAAGCGCAAAGCATTCCATGAAGTTTGTGAGAATTTCAGGTATGTTATCTTCAAGTCTCAGATCTCCAGCATCTTTTCCAAATTCTCAAGGGTATTGGCACCTATTGCAGGCCTGTTATGCATCACTTTTTCCTAGAAAGATTTTTGCAACCAGCAGACTGGTTTGAGAAGAGACTTGCATATACACGTAGTGTGGCTGCAAGCTCCATGGTAAGTATATGCAATCTTTCTGTGACATTGACCCATGTAAAAACAAGATTCTTTTCGAACTTTTTCTTCATGTATTTGCTATAACATGTGTTCTTTCTTTAATGATGTAGGATGAGTAGAAGAGATATCAAACTAGTAGCTATAACATATGTTCTTTCAGCTTATGTTGTTGAAGGTTCAAGTTTAGAATAACTAGAATTTTGGAGTTTGGTTGCTGGAAATTCAGGTTAGAATGTTAGGGGTTTGATTGCTGGAAACTTTTTTTGAAAATTAAAGAATAGATTTATTCAAAAGCAATAAAAGGCATCAAGTAGTATTACAAGGCAATAAGACATTACAAGTCAGAATAACTACAAAAGAGTAAATACAAGAAGTTTTATCCATTATCCTGGGAAAAGCTGGAAGATGAAGTGATGGCATCTTAGTGGGGCAAACAAGCAATGGAGGGTAGGGAACTAGGAATTAGTCCTAAGTTTAAGATCACTCTTAGAGGAAAAGCATGACACCTTCTAATTAAAAACTCAAGTTTATAGAGAAAATTTTAGCTATTTTTATTGAAGGGTAAGTGTGTGTGTGTGTAGAAAAATTTTTGGAACCCTTATTCCTAGTAGTAAAGGAATTCCAAACTAAACTAATCAAAGAAATGGCTTCATACTTTAATAAGAATTGGATAAGTTTAAGACCTAAACAGACAACATATCTAATTTGTTATTACTTCTTATCTATTATGAGAAACCTAATATAAAATAAATTGCAGTTAACTCTCACTCTTCATTCCACCAAAATAGGCCTTTTATTTCTTTTACCCTAAGCTCTTTTGCGACATTCAGTCTAATTTTACTTCAATATCTTTATGCAAAACAGGTGGCCAAAGAGAATTAATAGCTAAACTCGTAAAAATAGAATTGCTTTTAGTTTGTGTTACTGCATGTTGGTTTAAGCTGCCCCTTTTTCCATAACGAAGCCCCTTGGATGTCAGTACTATTTCTCTTTGGCAATATTTGAATCAATTGATTAAACCTGCAGGTGGGCTATATTGTTGGTCTTGGAGACAGGCATTCCATGAATATTTTAATTGATCAAGCAACTGCAGAAGTTGTTCACATAGACCTTGGTGTTGCTTTTGAACAAGGGTTGATGCTTAAGACACCTGAGCGGGTTTGTTTATTTGAAATCCTGGTGTTTGAGTTTCATCTACATTGTTATTCATTTCTTTAATGTTTCCTCTCAACCAACTTTGGTAGGTGCCTTTCAGACTGACGAGAGACATCATTGATGGCATGGGGGTAACTGGAGTCGAAGGGGTTTTCAGAAGATGCTGTGAAGAGACGCTCTCTGTTATGCGAACAAATAAGGAGGCACTACTCACCATCGTAGAAGTATATCAACTGCAGTGTGACATTTTTGAAAGTAACTTTATCCCCATTTATTACTTCTTGATTAAATGTGGGAATTTCTGCAGGTTTTTATCCATGACCCCCTGTATAAATGGGCTCTATCACCTCTAAAAGCTTTGCAGCGCCAGAAGGTATTTCTCAATGTAGCCCTTCTTTCAAATAAGCATCCACAGTTTAAATCATGTAGATGAAACTCGATACTCCCATGTCTTTAGCTGTTCAAAATGGAATATAAAAGCTCAGGAATGAGTATGGGGAAGGGAAAGAGGGGGAAAAGAGGGAACATCTAGGATTGTGGAGATGGAAGGTTGAAGATCTCAATTTCTTTTACTGCGATGCTTTAATAAAACATAGATTAATTTTAATCCCAGTGTTGAAATCACATGAGCATGCTAAAGTCTCTAGTGCACCAGCTTAAACATTTTCTGTATCCATGAATTAAAACCTTAACATCGTATGACATGTCAAGACAAGTACCCACACAATGGTAACCGTAGAAGAAGATGTAAATGAGCATTTATTCTCTTCTCAATTACCCAAGTCATATTCCACTCCTGGGATGTGATGACCTTTGAGTTTTTCGAGTGAATTTTTTATTGGATGGTCTTGTTTACATTTCATAATCCCGTAAACTCATTATCCCTCAGTTTTCTTTGGGATTGGCCTGAACCAGAGCATGTTCACTCCACACCCCTTTTAATTCATGCTCTCTAACAACATAACTCTCCCTCCTCTTTAACAGGAAACAGATGATGATATGGATGCAAGCTTGGACGACACACAAGATGGGTACGAAGGAAATAAAGATGCTGCACGTGCGCTGATGCGAGTCAAGCAGAAACTTGACGGATATGAAGAAGGTGAATTGAGGAGTGTACATGGACAGGTAAAATGATGGAGAAATAAAATGAATAGAAAATCTATATAGAGCCCTCAAAACAACATTCTTTACCATTGGTAGCTGCTTTTTGTAGGTCCAACAGCTTGTACAGGATGCAGTTGATCCGGAGCGCTTATGTCAAATGTTTCCTGGCTGGGGAGCTTGGCTGTAAATAGGATCTCTCTCGCCTTGTCCCAAGTAACACCCAGTTATCTTGTACAGACGGCATTTAATTTTTTCAATCTCCTTGTAATTTCAAATGAGGTCATATTTGGGTTACAGATGGCACCGTTAGAATTATGGATAAAGGGACAAGCTGTACATATATAGAATGCTTTTGGTTTTCATATAGTTGTCTTCCCTTGTTTCTTCTCTGTATCTTTCCATTGCGTTATTGGATGAAGCGGCACACCATTTTATGATTTTTACCAATGTTATAAAAACAAACCGGTGATTGAACTGGAGAAGTAATTAATTCAGGGGTTAATGGTTCAAATAGAATTTAACCGTGATCAAATCAGTGATTTTATATTTATAAAATAATTTTTAAACATACTATTTAATTATTTATCTAATTGTAAATTTAACTTAAATCTTCAAATTTTAAAATATGCGAGTTTTTTTTTTAAAGTTCATTTGAAGTTCACCAATATAATACAAAATAAGATACAAAATTTATTAGTCATATTTTATCAAAAAAATTTAAAAAAAAATTACTAATCATAATATTCATTCAAGTTGAAATTATCAAAATCAAGATATTTTAAATAGATCGGCCTGTTCTTTCTTTTAATGGTTTAGCGATTTTTATCGGTCTGATCGTAAAATAAACGGGTTAATTATTTACAAAAAAAAAATAAGAGCTAAATTGAACTGTTTTATGTTCCAAATCTCCTATTCTCTGATTTGACCGACTAATTCAGTCCGATGTTTAAAACAACAATTTTTACTAATGAAGCGAGCCTAAACTGGCGTGTATAAGAAACTCTTATTTGACCAAGGATGGGTTACTTGGGCTTTATTCGGGTAGATAGGTGAGGTGACCTGTTGGCATCCCGAATGGCCCCACAACTTCGGCTCTTTCATATTTATATACGCACCGCCCTTTTCAGGAGAATACGGGTTTTGGGGTGGTGATAATGATATCCACTAAAGCTTGTACCTCCACGGAAAGGTTATTTGGTGTAGTCTTTAACTCTTTACGGTTACGCTACTTCTTTCCCAAGTTGACACGACGAAAAGGCTGACTTGCGCTTAGCTACCACGAAGTAAACATGACACGACGAAAAGCTGTCATTATCAACTCATCTGGGAATGTTCTACGTCATAGTTTTCCTAACATTTTTAAATCGTCTTCGAATATCCGACTGTCAAATAAATGTATGTATGTTATATAATATGAACACTATTTATGAAAGGCGACGGAACAGCAAGGGAGTTTGTTGAAACATGGCCATGGGGAATAATAATTTTAAAATGGTATCTAATCTAATGATAGCATTTTTTATGGATATCACGTGACAGAACCGTCCAATAGTTACATAGTCACGTGGGGAGCAGATTGGATTAAATTAACCACAGGATTGCGTTACTTGTTTCACTTGAGATAAGTATGAAAATAAAAGAGATTCTAGTAAAATGTCGTTCAATAGAGCTTGGGCCTTACTTGAAGCCTAAGGCAAAAACCGCTCTATTTCCACTAAAGTTGAGTACTTTTCAATGGGCTTAAGGATTAAGGACTCAACTCAAGAGAAGACACGAGTGAAGTCAGATCATTCGCCCGAAACCACAGGCTATTAAAAACGATTTGCCACGCCCACCAACCGCCTTACGGAACACCGGCATTCGCATGCTTTTATATTCCAGTGCCTTCTTCCCTCTCCTCCAAGTAAAAACTGATGCACGTTGTTGTTTCCTGGTTTTAGCACGTTTCGCCTTGTTTCTTTGTTTCTTCTCATGCTTTATCACAATGTCCTTTTAGTCTAATCACAGTACTGCATATAGTTCCCTTTTTCTCTTTTAATTTGCTGTTTCCATCATGAATCACTCTCCGATTCTATTAAGAAACGCCAATTGTATCATACATGACGTCGCTTCCAACAGCTTACCGGATAACTCGCTAGATAAGCCCAACAACAAGGAGGCATGTAGCCTAGACACCGGCCACGACCCAGATTCGATTGTTTCCGACTGCGAAAGTTGCAGTTCAAGCGACGGTTCGAGTTATTTTCAAGATTTCAGTGGCGGGTTGGTTCGACTTTGTGAAGGGGATCGAGCTCACGATCTTATCAAGCGAAAGTTCCTCACATCTCTAGGCTTGCTTGGCACGCAAACCAAAGTTGTCGCTATCCATCGAAATTTTTACTCTGGTGTGATGAGTCAGGCAAAGATTCAGGCTTTTCAGATTTTTACCAAAGCAGTTGAAAAGAAGAACAGCGACGATGCAAATGTCAAGTACGCTTGGTATGGTAACACGAGGAGTGCGATATGCCAGGTTTTGAAGCACGGTTTTGGACCCCAGTTGACGGACAATAATGGAATATATGGGTGCGGTATCTATCTTTCACCAGACAATTGTCCCCTGGAATGGTAAGCAAAGACTCCGTTCTTCTTCTTTTTTTCTCGCTTTCTTTGTTTTCTTGGTTCTTTGTTGGTTTTTTGTTAATAAATGGGTGCGCTTCTATGTACAGTGTCAAGAACTTGAAGGTTGGCGGAGATGGTCTTCGACACTTGCTGCTTTGCCGTGTAATTTTGGGGAAGGCAGAAGTCGTGAATCCCGGTTCCGATCAATGTCATCCGAGTTCTGAAGAATTTGATTCAGGGGTGGACAATTTGTCTGATCCTAGGAAGTATATTGTGTGGAGCACCCACATGAACACTCATGTTTTGCCTGAGTTTTTGATAAGTTTCAAGGCTCCTCCTTCCTTGAGAGGTAGGTAAATCATTTTGAAGATATTTCTATGAGATTTTTTTGATTAAACGTGTTGGTTATTTGATTATGCAGGATATTTTAGAGTCCATGAACCTTTAAGGAAACCAACCTCGCCTTGGATGCCTTTACAAACTCTTATTGATGCACTTTCTAAGTTTTTGCCCCCTACTACTATGCGGTTGATCTCGAAGCACTATAGTGAACAGAGAGTAAGTGATAAGAGTCTATTTCATGGTTAATCCATTAAAAAGCGTGTTGCTGTACTCTTTGTATAGCCCTGTATCATCAACTTCCTACTTACTCTACAGGAGAAGAAGATCTCAAGAGAAGAACTAGTAAGGCGTCTTAGGCAAATAGCAGGTGACAGGCTGTTGATTGCAGCCATTAAGTCATTTGCAACCAAGGTATGACTGATCCCCTTTACTATGCTTGGCATTTACGAAATTGGAATCTGTATATTTTACTTGCTCATGATCTGATTGAGTATTTGACTTGATACCCGTTAGAATTTTGCGTCTGAACTTTATTACAGATTCTTTTCCAAGTTTTCTGCGAGCATATAAATAATATTTTATGTGTTAAGTCAATGTTGCTGTTTTTCGTTGATGCCTTTGAAGCTGCCAGGGAGCTGAAATATGTATATTTGCCTTGTTTAGATGTTTAGTTTTCAGGTTCCTTTTCACTTGGCTGCTGTCAACATTATATTAAATACATCCTATTGGATTCTCCTAAAAAAGCAAGCCAGGAAGAATCTTTGTTTCCTTGCCAATAGTTTGATTATATTGATGCCATGGGCAATATGCTGCTGCATATAATCTAATACTGGAATAGAGTTAGTCATTCACTCAGACCTTTCTCCGTATATTTTTTTCTTTGGTGCATGATTGCTCAACCATCTAAAAAAAGTTTGTTTGCCACCTTGCCATTACGCACCTAAAATACACTCGGAACCAAACATTGGAGTAGAATGCCAGTTTCTTCCTACCTCAGGCACCCTATGTTTCTTCGTTCCTTGATGATTTTCAGTTTTCACTCAGTTTTTGATATGTACATAGTCATTATTTTATCTCACGGGTGATTTTTTGTTCAACAGCGTAAGGTGAGCACCACAAGCTTTTAGCCATCAGAGGCATTGTGGATGAATCGACTTTGCATGTGGATGAAATGAACCATTTTGCTAAACTTGATGGATTGAATATAGGAATGATTTAGAAATTTTGTTTTTCTTAAATCACACAATGATTGTTCAATTGGGGATTGTCATTGTCAGCAATGGTTGGATGAACCAATAGTAGAGAAGAGAAAATTAATGAAAGGTTCTTTTTTTAGCCCCAGAAAAGTGGATTCCTTCTGTTACATATGTTCTTCTTCTAGATAGCTCCAACAATTTTATATGAGCTTAATTTTTTAACATTATGGGTTTATTACAACGAATATCAGATATGAGATGAGAGTTCAATAGTCCTATGAAGTTGAGGAAAAAAAGAATTAAAGTGTTAGTAGAAAAAGGATAAATAAATCTAAAAGGCTACAGTTTAAAGAAAAATTTGCAGAATACAAATCTTGACTGATTTCTTTTTAACTTGAACACAGTATACGTTATAGTTACTGAAAAGGACTGTAGTCTGTAGATTTTACAATATTTACACTTGTCAAACTCCATTGTGTTTTTCTCCGCTAATGGGCCATGGGCCGGGTGGCTGGTGGCCCGACGGCAAGAATAAGTCGACCTATTGCCCGACCTAACCACGGGCTGACCGGTTCGTTGCCAGGCTAATGGTCCAACCGGCTATGGGCTAGGTTGATCAACTTGGATCAACACAGCAAGCCGAACAGGGCCAAAATTAACATCCCTACTAATGGGGCTTTGTTGAAAACTAAAGTCTTTATGTCTAGTCCTTTAGCCATGGGTCTTTGTGCTATAAAGCTCATCTTATTGGGCTTATGCCTTTGAAAACTAAACTCTTTATGTCTAGGAAGGCCTTCTAACAGACAAGTATTCGATCAGATTAGATGGGCCACATGGTGTTCGTTCGACTTGACGCCTTGGATTCCAAAATCCAAGGTACATTTTCCCTCCATTTCTCTTTTACCTAATTTTTCTCTCTATCTTTTTTTACTTAGCAAATACTGATATAGTTGTTCTTAGCTTTTAATTGGGTTTTGGAAATTGCCCACCCCCGCTACATAATGAAAATGGTCCATTAACTCAAATATAGTGGTTAAAGATTTTTCTTAATTTGCAAGCTCTTTGTAGAAATGATATCTTAAGTTGGGATAAATCTGTCTCATATCGCTTGAGGTTAGGCTTGAGTTGATTTAAATTCATATTAGCTTAAGCCTAGATAATCGTCTTGAAGCCTAGTTTAATGGGTCCAACAACATGAGCCCACATCACTAAAATAATGTTGATTTGGTATAACTAAGTAAAATATGTTATAAAAGATAGAAATAATATGGTGTGTCACTTAATTGTTAGTACACCTAATGCACCACTTAATTAGTGCACCTAATGCACCACTTAATTGTTAGTGCATCACTT
>JAOTBA010000006.1:28324997-28336078 GCA_025629845.1 Erythroxylum squamatum | reverse complement strand
CAAAATTTCACTGTTCACAAATAAGAATATGCATGAAGATTTTCAATCAGTCCTAATCACTCTCACCCCTTTTCAAAATTACTATTCTACCCTTCCCGTCGGGAGTGGGATGTTACAATATCCCCCTTCTTAGTCTGGAGTTTGTGACCTTTGCCTAGTTATTAGTTGGCCTTGCCTAAGTGATGGAGACCTTTGTAGGTGAGCGTTTCTATCCCTTTTGACGAATTGATCCAAATTCCCTCATTGTTTGAATTTTCTAATAATACGACTTAAGTCTTTCACTCTTCAATATTATAACCATAGGATTGATAAAACCTACATTAATTTTCTATTGAACATATCCTTAACGACATTAAGTGAGGATGGTTTGTCAAATCTCATTTCTTGATGAAGTTCAAATGTGATTTAGGGATGCATTCAACTTGAGAAACTTAATTTATGTTCTTCCAATAGATATACCCTTTTTTTTGGGTTTTTAAAAATCATGCTCCTTCTAGCATATTTGTGTTACCTTTCCTCTATATGTAATGCGTATTCGCTCCACATCTATAGTGTTGTATATGCTTCAAGACTTGTTTATGAACTCTATAGATAATTCAAGCTCTTTTAGGTCCATTTATTATTATGCCTTTATGAAATATGCTCAAAGGTATAGACTCTCTCCATCTATGAAGACTTCTACAAGGGTTAGTGTCTTTTCAACCCTTTCTTGAAATTATATTTATATGAGTTCAAGGTTGAATCTCCTTATATAGTCTTGAAGGGTACTGTATGGCTTTTTGCATGACTTCAAATAATGGTAAGAGTTAAGAGGACTACTGTCAAAGTTAGTTTTGAACCAACATTTTAATTATTTGAAACTTATTATCAAGCTACAAAGTGTTTAGTAGTAATCTCTTATTGGACTTGTCAAACTAGAAAAGAAAGTGCGTCACTTGTTTGTTTGTCCCCTTATATAGATCCGTCTTCTATCTGGATCTTATGGTATGAATACATGGATCTATAATTCCATTATAAGACTCTGATGGTGATAATTTAAATTTTAACGATAAAAGTTCTACTAGTATAGTTTTTATAAAAAGGGATGTTGAATAAAACATAAGTATGTCCTTGGTCTTACTTATGTAAGACAATAAGTGATGATAGTTTATAATGGTGTGTTACAAGTGGGTTTGGAACATTACGTTAATTTGTAAACCTTTTTTGACTTATCTACCCTTTATAGTAGACTTCATCTTACATTGGTTTTGCTTGTTGTGTACTCTAAGGCCCATTTAGACTTGACCTTATAAGTTTATGTAAGTGTAAATTTGGATTAGAGTCATGGTTAAGGTCAGTAATTGTTATTGTATAATTTAGATTATAGCCAAAAGAATTACATAATCAAAATCACAAGGGGCTTATGTAGATTGAGGAGGTGATCATATTAGTTTAATATTTTATTAAGAATAGGGATGCAAGATGCAATTATCGACTGTAAGTTTTCTTATGATTAACAAATCATGATTTTACGATAAGAGCCAAATGATAGAAATTGATTTTATAGGGTTTAAGTGTTGTTGGTTTTAGCCTAGGCTCAAGTCTTTATGAGTACGCATAAGATAAGGATTTGAAATAGAATTTAACTTGTGAACTTTTTTTGGTAGACCTCCAAAACGAAACATACAAGGATATTTTGTAATATTTGGCCATTGATATTTTAAGTTAGTAAAGTCATAAAGGAAAAATATGATATTCTAGAGAAAGTGAGTACCAAATAATTATTTTATTCTTAAGAACAATGATTGCTTTTATAATGATTTATAAAAGTATAAGATGATGACACTTTTCTCTATCTTATATAAAATTGGAATATCCTTAACTTATTAAGTAATTAATTGAGTTTTGGTTTATAAGGATTTGATTCATACCTATTGTAATTCAATAAATTGAAATTGATAAGTAAGCAAAAATGGAGTTTTCTATAAGCCTAGTGTAAACTAAGGAAAAACTGAGGAAGGCACGATAAGAATGTTATAACTCGCCTCATGATTTGAATCTAAGGAACCTAAAAGCCTCAAGTACGAAGGAATACAATTTAGCTCTAAATATGCATAATTTCATTCTCAAACAGAGGACAAGAGTTAATTAGTTGAGGGAAGGAGATGTCAATACCAAATTCTTCCATAATACAATCTTATCCCACATGAACAAAAATAAAATTTCCATGTTAAAAGATAAGAGAGGGGAAAAGGGTACCGATCAAGAGCAGTTAGAAGGTGTTACATTGAAATACTTCAAAGGATTGGTAGGTACCCTAAAAGAAGGTAAGAATATCAATAGGGACATTACTTGGGCAATAAAAGATAAAATTAACAAACAGATGATGGAGTATTTGGTTAAATCTGTCATTACTTAAGAGATCAAACAGGTCCTATTTAGCCCTAATCCATCCAAAGCACCTAGCCTTGATGGTTCCAGATTATATGGAATTCACTGGTGACCTAATTGTGGAAGCTATGCAAGAATTCTTTTCATCTTTTAAGTTGTTTAGGGAGTTGAACATAACATAAATATGCCTAGTTTTTAAGAATCAGAATCCTTCCTCATAATATACTCCTAATGTCAGAATTGATAAAGGAATACACAAACAAAAGACCTATCAAGAGCTATTCACTCAATATTGATTTTTAAGGAATTTGACACCATTAAATGGGAACTCATTATAAGCTGCCTTCAAGCAATTTACTTCTCAAGTTAGTTTGTTCAATGGATAAAGAAATGCATCTCATCTTTCAATTTTAGCATATTGATCAATGGGAAACAAAATTCTTTAAAAGCTACAAAGGAATAAGGTAAAGGAACCCCCTTTCCCCTACCTACGTAGTTTAGTAACTGAAGCCCTTTCCAAATTGCTACGGGCCTTCATATATGAGAACTGTAGATTTAAGTACCATTATAAATGCAGAGATATGAAGATAAATCATATGGCTTTTATTGATGATCTTTTTCTATTTTATGGAGCTTAATGATGCTCTCTTACACTCATCGTGAGAATCTTAAAGGAGTTCACTAAGATGTTAGGGTTAAAAGCTAATTTTTCCAAAAGTTGTATATACATCTCCTCTAATATCCTGAATGTTGAAGATATAACAAATGTAAATGTCCAATTTCCCCTTTTTAAATACCTAGGAGTCCTATCACTTTTAACAAGTCAAAATATCTTGATTGTATTCCCATTCTGGAAAGCTACAAGACTAGGATAAATGCTTGACAAATAGATGCCTATCCATAGCTAGAAGACTTCAATCGATCTCTTCATTTATAAAGAATGTCCATACATATTGGAGTGCTCATCTAGTGCTACCTAAGAAGATCATTAAAGAGATAGAAAGGTGTATTAAGCAATTCCTATGGTCAAAGATGGTCAAGGAAGCTAGGCAACTCACAAAGAGCAAAGGTCAAATGGGAAGAACTATGCCACACTAAGCAAGAAATTGGATTTGATTGTGCCCTTGGATATTATGCAACGGTGCTTCTTTCCAAGAGAATTTTGAGGCCATTCAATGATAGGGAAACTCTATGGTCCAAATGGAAAAATGAGTACTACCTTAAGGACTCAAGTATATGGCAATTAGAGCACAACGTGGAAATTTTGTGGAGTCCAAAGTAGATGCTTAGGATTAGGGACCAATTTTAGCTTTGGATTAAGCATCAAATTGATAATAGCAATGGAACTTGGTTTTGGTTTGATAACTGGAACAATCTCAATCCTTTAATTTACAAAAATTAGATGCAACACTTGACTACAAGAATCCTATATATTAAGATCTAAAGTCAGTAGCATTATTTAGGATGGAAATTGGAGTTGTAATTTTATAGGATCAAGCAACTTAGTGAATATCCTACCTCATAACCTGGGCACATTTGAAGAAGACAAGGTTTAATGGATGGGAAACAACTCTCTAGAATTTAGTAACTCATCATGCTATAAGATTTTCAGACCCTGCATTCCTAAAGTTCCCCGGTATGATCTCATCTAAAGCAAAACTCTCTCTCCTAAAGCCTCAGTTATCAAAATCAGGTTGAGTAAAGTGAACAGATGGTTTGGGTGTTATAACCTTATATGTTTGTTATGTAATAATATTTCAGAAACTCTAAAATAACTCTTCTTCTAATGTAGCTTTTCGCAGACAACTTGGAATCGGTTAATTACCACATGTATTGCAAGTTTATTGTCCCTTGATATAATGGACAAACAATATAAATTAAATGGGCTATTAGAAATGTTAACACTCTTAAATAAGATAGGATTATCTATAATACTGCATTCATCTGTAGTATTTACTCAATTTGGAGGGAAAGGAACAATAAACTTTAAGGAGAAATAGGGCTAGAAAAGTATGTCCTAGAAGATAAAATTGTCAACTGGATAAATAAAATACTAACTGCTCATGATACACAATCCAAAATCAATCAAAGAATGAAAATCTCATATAATTTGTAGTCACATTCTAAAAGTATGTTTTTGAGTCGTGCTAAAGCCTTAGATACCATGTCTGGGTAAATTAGACATGACACCCTTATCTTTGTAAAGTTGTGAAGCTTTGCTTTAGGTAACAAAATTCTTTATTCATCTTTCAAAAATTTGTAATTACTATTTTAATGTTTTGTTTTACCTTTACTCTATTATATCAATAACCAGAGGTGAATAATTATGATCTCATAAATAATTATGATGCTTCTTACTCAATCAGTCGGTGATTGCAATCAGTTAAGATGCCTTGGAGTCGAAGTCAAAAATTTTGCTTTTAGTAGATAACTGCAACTCTCCTCCTCATCGAATGCCCATATATATATGTCTCCTGTATAATAATATCATCAAGGTTGCTTCTCCAACAGCAATACTAATTTTATTTATTGCGCGCTATTAAACTTAAAACATAATTCCGCCTAATATTAGTTAAAAATATAATAATGAAAAGAAATCACAATTCCTATCAATCTCAAATTAGCTTCAACGTTCAAGAAATTTAACTATTATGACGTCATCACTCACGCTTAAAAACGAAATTAATATGACAGATATACCCACCAATCATGCCGTTGATTTCTACAACATACCAAACACCGCCCGCCCGCACCGCTTACTTCACATACGTAGTGCTTAGTGCTACCATGCCGTATTATATGTCTATATAGGGTGAGATCACTATAATATATATTCTTGGAGTAAAATATCTTAGTTGTTTTATTGAGTTAGGTGTTGGAAAACTAGCAAATTTGAATCTATCTAAGATTATATATTCTTTTAACGTTAGTGGAATCAGTGTTTAGAAAGTAAATTAGACGAGGAAGAGAGCAGAATGTAGTGGTGGACTTTGAAATTTTTGGACAGCTTTTTGTTATTTCTATTTGTATTTAGGTAACTGTTTGAATGTCCTAACTGTATATACGACTTGAATTTTCGATAACAAGTAATGTAATAATAAAGTAGTTAGTATCTGTCCGATTAGGTTTAAGTTGAAATTCAACTCTAAAATTGGTATCTTTAGCTGTAAACATCGATCGTATTTTCTATTGTATGAAGAAGGTCATGATCTTCCTCGGTGAAAAATCAAACTCCAGCCATTATTAATTAAATAGATAAGGAAGTATTTGTCACGCGAATTGGTCAAGTTAATTATTAACCTACTTTTTGTATATTGAATCACCAAACTCGCCTACTTTTCTACTGGTTAATTGATTCACAGATAATATTATTAATTATGCCAGAAAATTCAAGAGAAGCCACTAACATGGAAATGAAAACAATATAATGAACAGCCGGTAATTAACTTTGCTTTTATTGAAACGATAAATCAGCTCTGTACACGTCACGTGTGACGGTGGAGAGCAATGTAAACGGTAAAGCCCCTATTCCTCGCCGCTGTGGGAGGTGTAGTTGTTACTTGTCATCAACTTAAGCCCAATAAAGCATAACTCGGTGGGTGGAGATGTTGTTCTCATTCTTGTCATCAACTTAAACCCAATAAAGCATAATTCAGTGGAGATGTAGTTCTCATTCTTAACTCTTTATGATGGTATTCCGTATTGGATCTGTTCGGTTACAGAGAATTTTATCCGGACGCTAAAAATAAAAATCATTTTTTTCAAATATTTTTGTTTTTCAGTTACAGTACAACGAATCGGTGGAGAAGTTTCTTAAGAAAAAAAGTGTTAAAAGTAGACGAGTACTTACAAAACTTCTTGTCCTTGCAAAATTTCTATAGGGTGAGATGAAGACTTTGTAGAAGTAACTTAGAAATTAAATCAAAATCACATTTGATTAAAAGTCAGATTTATTGTTGTCTAATACGTATAAACAAAAATACAAAGCCAATCTCGTTAATCATTTACTACAATAGGACCAAAGTAACTCTTACAAGACCAACCACTATTTTATATCTCTTATCTCTAAACATCACATTTCAATCCAAAACTCACTTCGCTCTCATTAAGTCTCTTTGTCTTTTTAGCGAGAAAATCAATTAACCATTGACTGAACGTCGATACCTTTGCCGATGAAGCCTGGTGCCTCCATCATCCACTCTCCCAGCTTTAATTCCTACTCTTCCGATAACCTCGCCGACATTGCGGCAAGAGTTGTTCACGAGTTGGCCGACGAAGACCGTCGCGATTCTGACGAATACCGTGTTTTTTCATGCAACGACGATGTGGAAACGTCCAAGGAGGAGGAGGAGGAGGAGGAGGAGTTTGCGTTTGCGGTGGTTTCTAGAGACGCCGGCGGATCTCCGATCTCAGCCGATGAGATCTTTTACAACGGTCAGATAAGGCCGATGTATCCGTTGTTCAACACGGACTTGTTATTAGACGGAGAAGAGCAAGGTAAGTACTCCCAAGCGGCGACCAACTCGAACCAAACGTCAACGGATAAATCGAAGCGGTCAAAACTGAAGAAACTGTTCGACGAAGATCGTGAGACGACGTCGTCTTGCTCTTCTTCGGAGGCTGACGATCTCGACGGCCTACCTGCTGGCTCCTACTGCGTGTGGACGCCGAAGAAGGCGGCGATGGAACGATCTCCGGAGAGGTGCAAAAAGAGCATGTCGTTGGGGTCTTCGTCGAAGCGGTGGAAGCTTCGAGATTTAGTGTTTAGAAGCAACAGCGAAGGGAAAGAAGCGTTCTTGTTCCTGACGAGGAATAACAATAAGAAGGAGAACCAGAAAGAGAAAGGGAATGTTAAACGACACTCGTTTCTGCCGTACAGGCCACACTTGGTTTTCTCCAGCAATTAATCTTAATTCAGTTTTGAGTTTTTGTATTTTTTTTTCCTCTTTCCTTTATTTTATTGTTTGTTTAATCGTTTAGTTACTTAAAGTTTACATGTACTGTAAATAAGATACTAGGAAGCTTATGAATTTGGTGAGATTTATATCTTTTGTTTTGAAGAATGTTGGGGTTATTCCATATGTAATATATTAATATTATCTTATAGGAGATTGATTCTGTTATTAATATTGCAGCAAGCTTTTAATAAATGAATTGTCAGATTATGATAACAAATGAAGAAGTACCCAGGAACTTATCCAAGCTGACATTTCGTTTCCTGTGTGCTTATCTAAGCAATCCCATGGTCAATGTCAACTCCTATAGATGAGTCCATGTGAGTAACTAAATTTTACTCTCAAATTCATTTTCCTTGTCTAGTTACAGAAAAGCATGCATTTATTATTATACAGAATGTCATATATTAATGTATTTCCGAAATACTACTACGGAATATGTAATAAAACTCTGCAATGCAACTGCAATTAAGGAGTGATTGCAAAGGCAGAGACAATGAACGTATCTGATTTGACTCCCATAGGTCTTTGGGTGAGCATACTGGACTGTCATGCTGTCAATGCCAATCCCACTGCAAAAGCTTCCACGAAACTTTGGTAAATGTGTAAAGTGAAAAAGCTGTTGCTTTGCTGTTTCTTTCATTAAGGAAGTGGGTGCTGTCCC
Organism: Erythroxylum squamatum; assembly: GCA_025629845.1. NCBI lineage: Eukaryota > Viridiplantae > Streptophyta > Magnoliopsida > Malpighiales > Erythroxylaceae > Erythroxylum > Erythroxylum squamatum. The sequence continues at coordinate 28,328,089 of JAOTBA010000006.1, read as the reverse complement.
AATCTGAAAACGACAGCATTTTGTCACCATCTGCAACTTGTTTTCATTTATTGAACCAAAATTACATGATTTATAACTAAAAGGTTGCTTGCTACATTGTAACCGATCCATCTTGTATGCTCGTCTTAGGATCCATACCCAAAGAGACTCACAAGCTACCTAGCGCCTATATGTCAACTTATCTGGATGGTTGTGTTCTTCTTCTGTGAAACATCCGTACCTTTGCCAGACCCAAATGAATTATATTCCAGCAAACAGTAGGCAGCAAATGTTAATGAATAAATGATTGAAGTTGGCTTTACTCGTAAACAGAGTCGGAAAGAATTTAATAACCTACTAACCATGTAGCAGCAGAATGGCATCTAGTCTGGTTTAGTCTTCCGGTGTGGGGTAGCGTACAAACCTTTCTTTTTTGGGGCAGACACTGCTTAAGAGTAAAAACTGGGGGCAAATCCTCTGTCCCCAAATATGTGTACCTATTCTGTCTCCTTTTAATCCTAGCCGTTGGGATCAAAAAAGTACAATGTAGGGCTAGAATAAGGTCCAGAGAATCTGACCCCTAAAAACTGTGCCATTCCTCAGATTTAGATATCTCTCGGATACACAAACCATATCTGCATAGGAATCTGCAACCGGGCCTTCTTTTGTTCGTTCAGGCGCCAGATTCCAGATCCTCCCTATACAAGCGGGTTGGAATAGGGTGTTATTTTCGAAACAGAGGATGTTAGGTGCAGAGGATCTTAACCCGTCGGCTCCACACAATCAAACTCAATCCTTGTTCTTTTCATTTTTGGTATATTTATCACCATATGTCCGAGGAGCTGACGCCTTTCTTTTCTGCTCGCTTCTGCTTTAAACTTAGTTGTCCCAATTATACTTTTTATTAAATAATGAAAAAATTAAATCTAAAATTCACATATCATCACTAATAAAATGACTAAATTATATAATTGAAGGATTGTCTATAGGCCTGTCTGTATTGCAACCATGACAATATTGCTGAAAGGCCCATTGATGGGTTGTATTGCACAAGAGAAATGAAACATAGAATAAGATGTAAGAAGATGTGGCATGTCCATTTCTCTGCACCGGTGAGATTTGATGACAGGGTAAGCTATATAAACCAGACAGAGTGGAGCCACGCAAACAATAAATAATATCTTGGGATCACACTGATTTGAAAGGGTCTTATGGCTATAGTCTATTAGTTCTTGATTATGCACTACCTAAATTTTCAGTATTATTCCAACTGTAACCCACTTAAACTGGGGGCTGTCAACATTCTATATTGTTTGATTGGTTCCAAGATCCGCATTAGAGGATTTTTAAGAGGTTGGACTTGCTGCGGCCCTGGCCAATTATGGAGGTTTCGTTTCTCATTCAACTTGGATGAGACAGTGGATTCTTTTATGTTGGCTATGTCAGTAGTTTTGGAGGGTGGGCTTTGCACAAAATTTTTAATTATAACGAAGCCAGAAAGTCAATTCAAGCAAACGTATCCGGTGAGGAAAAATTGGTTAAAAGAACAGGGTTTTACAATAAAAATGTTGCTGATAGGATTTTTTGTCCCATTGAATCTCAGTCATTCATTTATACAGGACCTATATAAATGGATGACAGAAGATCCGTCCCGAAATGTTGAGGCTGGTTCCACTTAAGACACTATTAATTAATGAAAACATAAGGACTAGTCCACACCAACCATACTCTTCAATCTTTAAAATGAGCTGTCTATATGATTGATGTTATGTGAATCATGTGGCTCCTAAAGAATGAGTTGGCAGAAGCCCCACAATTTAGATGACAGTTTTCTTAAATCTACAAACACAAGTAGAAAGGCAAAAGGAACAACTGCTCAGCAGTTTAAACACAGAATTAGAACAAAGATGGCCTTGTTTATACACGGGATGGGCACACAACGCCAATACACTATTTTCCAAGTTAATGATAGAAATCAATAACAAGAGAGGCTAAGCTTTCTTAGGGGATTTAGTGGCCTTGGGCACTCTACCAGCCTTCTCTGATTTCTTAGGAAGGAGCACATGATTGATGTTGGGTAAGACTCCCCCATGAGCATTGATCACACCAGCAAGTAGCTTCCCATTCCCAAGTTCCTCTCGTTCCTCACAGACAAAAGCACATGCCTTGGGATTATCCTGTTCATCTTTGTTATCCCTTGCTGTATTTCCAGCCAACTCCAAAACCTATACCAAATCAAACCAACAACTTTACGTTATTCGTACGCCAGTTAAGTAAAGAACAATATCAAGCATGCAGTTAACCCACTGCTTCCGTTTCTCTATCATAAATCTTAACATGCATTCTAATTGAGACCATCACTTCCTTTTTTACTGGATCCATTGTTTTCAAGATTGAGCAACAAACTCAAAACTGTTGGTTTATGCAAAATATCGTAAACAAATGGTAAGATGTTAACATCTCTTAAGGAAATTTAGTTAAGTAATTATATATCATGAGTTTATGAATCATCTTATCTTTTCATTGTTATTTAATATGAAACTTTAACACCCATCCTGTATGAGATTTTGCTCAGTGTAAACATTATTGACAAATATACAGCAGTTCATGGTGGCAAATACGACGACGGCGATAGAGCAGCGACAGCAACGAAAGCAACGACGCGAATACGGTTTTGTGTTTTGTGGGACTTGCATTAAAGTTGAAATAAGCAGAGATGACTTTTTTTATTTACGATTAAGATTATTATTTTTATTTTACTCTCAACTTTTTATCTACAGTATTTTTCTCTTACCGTCTGTTACACCTAAATTCAATATAATATTTCATTTTGTCGTGACCAGGTGCCTATAACTTTTTTGTATTTATTGTAGATATTGGGATCATTAATAACTGTCTCTTATCTGTTAGAGATATATGACTCATTTTATATAGTGAGCCTTTGACTCTTAGGGTCCATTTGGTTGAGCTTTTGTCAGTAGAGCTTTTATCAGTAGAGCTTTTGTCAGTAGAGCTTTTCTGAGAAAAGCTTTTTTCAAAAGCCAGTTGACTGTTTGGCTGTCAATTAAAAAAACAGCTTTTTTAAAAGAGCTTCATACAGTAGACTGTTTGGC